>WQNJ02000035.1:6096553-6109110 GCA_016584745.2 Phylloscopus trochilus trochilus
TGGCTTTAAACACCGATTTTTATTTTTATTTTTTAAATTGTTTTAATTATTTCTTTTCTCAGTAAAATCGCCGGAGAAGGAAAAAAAAAATAAAATCTTATGATTGGTTTGGAAATCGCGTTTGCAAAACGGCTCCCGCGGCAAAGCCCGCTCGGAATTTTCCGCGGTCTTAAAAGCGATTTGGGAAGGGAAAAAAAAAACCCCAAAACTGTAAAAAAAAAAAGAACCGAATTTTTTGGGGTTGAAAAAAAGGGAAATTCCTCCCCGGGGCAGCATCCGCTCATCGGGATCCTGGGGAAAAGGGAATAAAATCTAATTTAAATCAAATTTCGGCTCCGTCCCTTGGTTTTTCGGGGTCCGTCCCTCTCCTCCTTTTCCTTCCTTTCCGCATTAAAAACAAAAAAACCAAACCCAAACAAAACACAACCGAATCGAAGGGGATTAAAGGGATGGAAAAATAAAATTCACAGGAAAAAAAATAAAAAAATAAAAAAATGAAAAATAAAAAATCCCCGGCGCTAAAACCCGACAAATTAAAGGGAAATGAAAGGGCTGAACAACAAAAAAAAAATAACTCGCGGGGGGAAACCCGCAAAATCCAAATTTCAGTCTCAAAAAAAAAGGCAAAAAAAGCCACAAACCCGGAGTTTTTCCCCCCAAAAAAACCCACAAAAAAACCCCGAGGGATCCCGGCGGCCCCGGGAGCTGGGAAATCCTGGAAGTGAAAAAATTCCTTTTAACTTTCAACTTGGCCTTGACCTCGGGGGCTCCTCCCGACCTTTCCCTGCCGGGAATGGGGCGAGTCCCTGGGCAAAGAGCGAATTCTGGGGCCGGGGGCGAGCAAATGGGGCTGGGGGCGGGGGGGAGAGGGAAAGGGCAGCGAAAAAATAAAAAAAAAGGAGCTGGGGGGAGGTTGAAACCGAGAGGATTTTTGATTTTTTTATTTCATTTATTTTCTTTTTTTTTTTTGTTCTCTCCCCTCTGCGGGAATTGCAAATCGGCGAGATTGCGGGTTTTTGTTATTTGGGTGTTTTGGTTTTTTTCGGGTTTGGTTTTTTTTTATTATTATTATTTTTTGGGGCGGATTTTGGGGGTCTTGAGGATTTTTTTTCCCTATTGGGAAACAGGGGGAATTTAGGGATGCGTTCCCTGTTTTCCTGTGTTTGCCGAATTTTGGGGGAAATCGGGGTTTTCTCCGTCTGCCGAATTCAGATTTCTGTCGGATTTTCTGTCCCCGCCTGCCCGCGGCTCCCAAAGAGCCGCAAAAAAAAAAAAATAAAAAGGAGGATTTTTTAAAAAAAAATTATTTATTTTATTTTTATCAGTTTTAGGTCGTTTGGGTCGCTTAGAAATCTGTGGGTTCAGGGGAGGAAAAGACGCTTTTGGGGGAACCTCGGCGAAGCTTTTCGCAAAGCGAAGCTTTTCGGGAAGAGAACGGAGGGGACGAAAAAAAAAATTAATAATAAAAAAAAATAAAACGAAATAATCCCAGAAAAGCGAAGCAAACGGCACCGCCTGCCCGGACAATGAAAAATCCCGGGGATGATTTCAAGAATCGTTTCTTTCACCCCCGATTTTTTCCAGCCCCGTGTCCGTCTGTCCTTCCCCGTCCTCTCCACCTGCCCCGCGCTCACGGAAAACCCGAAGGGATTTTTAATTTTTTTTTCTGCTTCTCCCTTTTCCAAGCCCTTTCCCTCTGGGATGTTTCCAGGGTTATTCCCAGGGTTTTTTTGGGTTTTTTTTGGTTTTTTTTTGGGGATTCCAGAGGTCGCTTTCCCGAATTCCAAAGCGCTGTCCCCGGGCGGGGAAGGAATTGGGATTTTTTTTTTTTTGAGGGGGGATAAAATCCCCGAGGACGGGCTGGGATGGAGGGAAGGCCCCGTCCCCAGGGGTTCCGGGCTCAGCAGAACCCACCCCGAACCTGCCTGGGAATTAAACCATTAAAAAATAAAACAAAATAAAATTTAAAAATAATTTTAAAAAGCCCACAAATAATCCGAACCCGGATTTTTTTTTTTTTTATTTTTCCACCCAGGCGCTGCCGCTCCTGCTTGTCCCGCTCCTCGCCCTCCCCTCACTCCTTTTCCCCCCTCTCCATTTCCCCACCTCTAATTCCCCACACAATTTTTTCATTTTTCATTCCCAAGGCGCGGCTCGGGAGCCACCTCCGTGTCCCCTCCTGTCACGGGAGAAAGCGGGGGGGGGTCCCCTCCTCCTCCTCCTCCTCCTCCTCCTCCTCCTCTTCCTCCTCCTCCTCCTCCTCCTCCTCCTCCTCCTCTTCCTCCTCCTCTTCCTCCTCCTCCTCCTCCTCCTCCTCTCCCCTCTCCATAAAAGCATTTTCGCAATTTCTCCCAACACTTTATTGAGGCCGAAGGAATTTTTTTTATTTATTTATTTTTATGGTGGTGCTGCCGGCTTGGAAATTTTTTTTTTCTTTTCTTCCTCATCCCCCCCCCCCACCACCACCCCTTCCTCCTCCTCCTCCTCCTCCTCTTCCCTCCAGCACCGACCAATGAGCAAACCTCCTCCCCTTGGCGTCAGGCCCGACCCGGCCAGCGAGGGGGTGAAAAAGCAGCTCCGGGGGGCGGCTCGCAACCTTTTTATAAAAAGATCCGGGGACCCCCCTCGGGCCGGGCAGTGCCCGGGCTCTGCCGAGCCGCCTCTCCCCAATGCCCCGGCCCCCCTCCATGCAGCCCCCGGGCCTCGAGGGGCTTCTGGCGGCTCCGGGCGGCTTCGCCAGCGGCCAAACCCGGGGGTTGCTGCCTCCTCCTCCTCCTCCTCTTCCTCCTCCTCCTCCTCCTCCTCCTCCTGCTGCCGGCTCCTCACCTCCGGCGGGGATGAACCCCGGGTACCCCCCGGAGGTTCCCGCGGAGCCCCCCAAACCCCCGGCGGGCTCGGCGCTGCCCTACGGTTACCTGAGCGGGGGGTACTACCCGTGCCGCCTGGCCCGGGGCTCGCTGAAAGCCGCGCCGGCTCCTCCGCCTTTCCCCGCCGCTGAGAAATACCTGGAGGCTGCGGGGGGGAGCGGAGAGGAATTCCAGAGCCGCCCCCCACCCGGCTCCGCAGCCGCCGAGTTCGCGTTCTACCCCGGCTACGGAGCTCCCTACCAGCCCGTGGCCGGCTACCTGGACCTGGCGCTGGGCGAGCCGCGGCACGAGGCGCTGCTGCCGGTGGATGGAGGAGGCTTCGCGCAGCCCTGGGCGCTGGGGGGAGGTTGGGGAGGGCAGATGTGCTGCCCCAAGGAGCAGGGCCAGCCCGGCTTCCTCCTGAAATCCGCCTTCGCAGGTAAAGCCGGCTCCGGGAGGGGAGGGAGGCAGAGGGGAGGGTAAAGGGTTAAAATCGGCCGCGTTGGGATGGTGGAGGGGGGGGTGGTTTGGTGATTTCTTGGGATGTCTCGTGATGTTTTGTAATTTTTAATAATTTTTTAAATTTTTTTTTAATTTTTAAAAAAAAATTTAAAATTTTTAGTATTTTTTAGCATTTTTTAGCATTTTTTAGCATTTTTTAGCATTTTCTAATAATTCTTTATCGTTTTCAAATAACTTTTAAAATCTTTTTTTAATCGTTTTTTGTCATTTTTATCATTCTTTTTTATCATTTTTTATCTTTTTTGTCACTTTCGAAATCGTTTTTGTAATTTTTAATGATTTTTAATGATTTTTATCACTTTTTATGACTTTAAATAATTTTTATCACTTCTTATCATTTTTTACTATTTTTTAATATTTTTTTACAATTTTTTATCGTTTTAAAATCATTTAAAATCATTTTTAATCATTTTAAATCATTTTTAATCATTCTTTTTAATCATTTTAAAATAATTTTTATCATTTTGCGTTCGGTTGTTTTTATTTTTTAATCACGGGGGGAGGTTGTTCCGGGAAGTTTTGGTATTGACAGTTGGAGTGGAATAGGGTTCACGAAATAATAATAATTATTAATAATCATAATAATAATTAATAATAATAAATATTAATAATAATCGAGTTGATCGCGGCCAAGCTGGGAGGCGATGGGTGGGGGGGCTGAAGGGAACAATTCCCGGAATTCCGGGGAGGATTTCTCGGAATGCAAAGGGATCTGTGATCAGTGATTAATTATCGGGCTTCAACCCATCGCTAATTGGGGTTCGGAGGATCAATGATCGGTATTCCGGTGATCATTTATGGGAATCCCAAGGATCATTTATGGGAATCTCGAGAATCATTTATGACAATTCCAAGGATCATTTATGGGAATCCCAAGGATCGTTTATGGGAATCTCAAAGATCGTTTCTCAGGGTGTGATCGATGATTAATTATCTGGGTTCGACCCATCACTAATTGGGGTTCGGAGGATCAATGATCGAGATTCTGGTGATCGTTTATGGGAATCCCAAGGATCGTTTATGGGAATCCCGAGGATCATTTCTCGGGCTATGATCAATGATTAATTATCAGGATTTGAACCATCGCTAATTGGGGTTTGGAGGATCAATGATTGGCATTCTGGTGATCGTTTATGGGAATCTCGAGGATCATTTATGACAATCCCAAGGATCATTTATGGGAATCCCGAGGATCATTTCTCGGGGTGTGATCAGTAATTAATTATCGGGATTCGAACCATCGCTAATTGGGGTTCAGAGGATCAGTGATCGGGATTCTGGTGATCATTTATGGGAGTCCCAAGGATCATTTATGGGAATCCCAAGGATTATTTATCACAATTCCAAGGATCATTTATGGGAATCCCAAGGATCATTTATGAGAATCCCAAGGATCGTTTCTCAGGGTGTGATCAATGATTAATTATCAGGGTTCGACCCATCGCTAATTGGGGTTTGGAGGATCAATGATCGGGATTCCGGTGATCGTTTACGGGAATCCCAAGGATCATTTATGGGAATCCCGAGGATCATTTCTTGGGGTGTGATCAGTGATTAATTATCGGGATTCGAACCATCGCTAATTGGGGTTCAGAGGATCAGTGATCGGGATTCCGGTGATCATTTATGGGAATCTCAGGGATCATTTATGGGAATCCCAAGGATCATTTATCACAATTCCAAGGATCGTTTATGGGAATCCTGAGGATCATTTCTCGGGGTGTGATCAGTAATTAATTATCGGGATTCGAACCATCGCTAATTGGGGTTCAGAGGATCAGTGATCGGGATTCCGGTGATCGTTTATGGGAATCCCAAGGATCCCGTCTCGGGGTACAAACGATCATTTCCGAGGTTCAAACGCTGATTGATCGGGGCCCCGATGATCAATTATCAGGGTTCGGATCCTCGTGTATCGGGGTTCAAAGGGTCATTGATCCGGGTTCAGAGGAACATTTATTGGGACAGAGGGGACGGCGTTTTGGGGCTCGGACGCTGAGATTTTGGGGTTCAAATGCTGATATTTGTGGGTTCAGATGCTGATATTTTGGGATTCAGATGATATTTTGGGGGTTTACATGATGATATTTTGGGGCTCAGATGCTGATATTTGGGGGCTCAGACACTGATATTTGGGGGCTCAGATGCCGATATTTTCGGGTTCATATGAGGATATTTTTGGGTTCAGACACTGATATTTTGGGGCTCAGACACTGATATTTTGGGGCTCAGATGCTGATATTTTGGGGCTCAGACACTGATACTTTGGCGTTCAGACGCTGATATTTTGGGGTTCAGACACTGATATTTTGGGGTTCAGACACTGATATTTGGGGCTCAGACACTGCTATTTGGGGGCTCAGACACTGATATTTGGGGGCTCAGACACTGATATTTTGGGGCTCAGACACTGCTATTTGGGGGCTCAGACACTGATATTTTGGGGGTTCAGACAGCGATATTTTCATACGAGGATATTTGGGGTTCAGACGCTGATATTTGGGGGTTCAGACGCTGATATTTTGGGGCTCAGATGCTGATATTTGGGGCTCAGACACTGATATTTGGGGTTCAGACGCTGATATTTTGGGGCTCAGACACGGATATTTGGGGCTCAGATGCTGATATTTGGGGGCTCAGACACTGAAATTTTCGGGTTCAGACACTGATATTTGGGGGTTCAGACACTGATATTTTGGGGCTCAGATGCTGATATTTTGGGGGTTCAGACGCTGATATTTTGGGGGTTCAGACACTGATATTTTGGGGCTCGGATGAGGATATTTTGGGGTTCAAATGCCGATATTTTGGGGCTCAGACGGTGACATCCCCCGGGTTCCTCTGGTGACACCCCCGGGTGACATTTCCGCTCCCCGGGGGCAGCGCTGGGGGTTTTTTGGGTTTTTTTTGGGGGCTCAGAGGAAGAGGAGGGGGCTCCTCACACCCCCGGCTGGGGGCTGGGTTTGTCCCCGGCCCCGCTGAAAGCGCCGAGCCGTTAATTAAAGTGATTCATTAAAGTGATTCATTAAAGTGATTCATTAAAGTGATTAATTAAGGCCGGCCAGGTCGCTGATCTGAAAAATGAAGTGAAAAAAATGCAGCGCGAGAAAAGCAAATATTTCAATATCGAGAGAGAGAATACAGATTATTATTATTATTATTATTATTATTATTTAATAACGAGGGGGAGAATTTAGAACTCAAAAAAAAAAAATTTAACTTCCAAAGGGCGAATACAGAAACTAAAAAATTTTCAATACCAACAGTATATTCAATATAGAACTCAAAAAAAATTTATTTTTTTAATCTTGAAAAGGTGAATGCAGAAATTCAAAAACTTTTCAATGCCAAGGATATATTCAATATAGAACTGAAATTTTATTTTTATTTTATTTTTAATCTTGAAAGGCCAAATATAGCGACCCCGGGGTGGGGATTTTGGGGTTTTTTTGGCATTTTTTGTGGTCCCCAGCAGTGACCCCGGGGTGGGTTTTTTTTAGGGTTTTTTGGGGATTTTTTTGGGATCCCCAGCAGTGACCCTGGGGTGGGTTTTTTAGGGTTTTTTTTGGTTTTTTGGGGGTTTTTTTTTGGGTTCCCCCGGCAGTGACTGACCCTGCTGTGTCCCAGGGGTGGGTTTTTGGGGTTTTTTTTGAGGGTTTTTTTGGGTTTTTTTTTTTGGGTTCCCCCAGCAGTGACCCCGGGGTGGGTTTTTTAGGGTTTTTTTTTGGTTTTTTTTGATTTTTGGGGTTCCCCCCAGCAGTGACCCCGGGGTGGATTTTTTAGGGTTTTTTTTTGTTGTTGTTGTTGTTTTTGGATTTTTGGGATCCCCGGCAGTGACCCCGCTGTGTCCCCACAGGGTGGGTTTTTTAGGGTTGTTTTATTTTTGGTTTTTTTTGGATTTTTGGGTTCCCCGCAGTGACCCCGCTGTGTCCCCGGGGTGGGTTTTTGGGGAGCCCCCGCAGTGACCCCAGGGTGGATTTTTTGGGTTTTTTTTTGGGATCCCCAGCAGTGATCCCGGGGTGGGTTTTTGGGGAGCCCCAGCAGTGACCCCAGGGTGGGTTTTTTAGGGTTTTTTTTTTGTTTGTTTTTTGGGATTTTTGGGGTTCCCCCCGCAATGACCCCAGGGTGAGTTTTTTGGGTTTTTTTTTTGGGTTCCCCAGCAGTGACCCCGCTGTGTCCCCACAGGGTGGGTTTTTTAGGGTTTTTTTTTTGTTTGTTTTTTGGGATTTTTGGGATCCCCAGCAGTGACCCCAGGGTGGGTTTTTTAGGGTTGGGTTGTTTTTTTTTTTATTTTTGGGATCCCCAGCAGTGACCCCAGGGTGGATTTTTTGGGGTTTTTTTTTGGGTTCCCCCCGCAATGACCCCAGGGTGGTTTTTTGGGGTTTTTTTTTGGGTTCCCCAGCAGTGACCCCGCTGTGTCCCCACAGGGTGGGGTTTTTAGGGTTGTTTTTTTGTTGTTTTTTTTTGGATTTTTGGGATCCCCTGCAGTGACCCCACTGTGTCCCCGGGGTGGGTTTTTGGGTTCCCCCCGCAGTGACCCCGGGGTGGGTTTTTTGAGTTTCTTTTGGGTTCCCCGGCAGTGACCCCGGGGTGGATTTTTCGGGTTTTTTTTTTTGGGATCCCCAGCAGTGACCCCGGGGTGGATTTTTCGGGTTTTTTTTTGGGTTCCCCCCGCAATGACCCCAGGATGGATTTTTTGGAGTTTTTTTTTGGGTTCCCCAGCAGTGACCCCAGGGTGGGTTATTTGGGGTTTTTTTTTTGGGATCCCCAGCAGTGACCCCGCTGTGTCCCCACAGGGTGGGTTTTTTAGGGGGTTTTTTGTTGTTGTTTTTTGGGATTTTTGGGGTTCCCCCCACAATGACCCCAGGGTGGGTTTTTTGGGTTTTTTTTGGGATCCCCGGCAGTGACCCCGCTGTGTCCCCGGGGTGGGTTTTTTAGGGGTATTTTTTTGTTGTTTTTTTTTTTTTTATTTTTGGGATCCCCGGCAGTGACCCCGCTGTGTCCCCACCCCGCAGAGCCGGCCGGGCCGTGTCCCCAGGAGGGCTGCGCCTTCCGGCGGGGCCGCAAGAAGCGGGTGCCCTACAGCAAGGGGCAGCTGAAGGAGCTGGAGAAGGAGTACGCCAGCAGCAAGTTCATCACCCGCGACAGGAGGAGGAAGATCTCGGCCGCCACCAACCTGAGCGAGCGGCAGATCACCATCTGGTTCCAGAACCGCCGCGTCAAGGAGAAGAAAGTGGTGGCCAAGATTAAAAACGGAGCGGGGGGCGGCACGCCCTAAAGGGGGCTGCGACGTGGGGACACCGCCCTGCTTGGCACCGGAACACGGGGACACGGGGACACGGGGACCCTCTGTGCCACCGGGACACGGGGATCCTCTGTGTCACCGGGACACGGGGAGCCTCTGTGTCACCGGGACCCTCCTTTTGTCACCGGGACACGGGGACACGGGGAGCCTCTGTGTCACCGGGATGTGGGGACATGGGGACCCTCTGTGTCACCGGGATGTGGGGACCCTCTGTGTCACCAGGACATGGGGACATGGGGAGCCCCTTTGTCACCGGGACCCCTCTTTGTCATCGGGATATGGGGACATGGGCAGTTCCTTTGTCAGCAGGACCCCCTTTTTGGCACCGGGACGTGGGGAGCCCCTTTGTCACCGGGAGCCCTCTTTGTCACCGGGATATGGGGACATGGGGACTCCCTTTGTTATCGGGACCCCGGGAGCCTCTTTGTCACCAGGACCCCCTCTTTGTCACTGGGACGTGGGGAGTCCCCGTTTGTGACAGGGACTTGGGGACACCCACTTTGTCACCGGGACACGGGGACATCCTCTTTGTCACCGTGACATGTGGACCCCCTCTTTGTCACTGGGACGTGGGGAGCCCCTTTGTCACCGGGACCCCTCTTTGTCACCGGTTGTCACAGGGACATGGGGACTCCACTTTGTCACCGGGACCTCCCTTTGTCATAGGGACCCCCGATTGTCACCGGGACAAGGGGAGCCCCCATTTGTGACCAGGACCCCCCTTTGTCACCGGGACCTCCTTTGTCACCGGGACATGAGGAGCCCCCATTTGTGACCAGGACCCTCCTTTGTCACAGGGACCCCCGATTGTCACCGGGACATGGGAGCCACCCCCCCGTGTGTCACCAGGACACTGAGACACCCCCTGTTTGTCACCGGGACATCGGGACACCCCCGTTTGTCACCGGGACCCCTCAATTGTCACCAGGACCCCCTCAATTGTCACCGGGACCCCTCAATTGTCACCGAGACCCCTCAATTGTCACCGGGACCCCCTCAATTGTCACCGGGACCCCCTCAATTGTCACCGAGACCCCTCAATTGTCACTGGGACCCCTCAATTGTCATCGGGACCCCCTCAATTGTCACTGGGACCCCCTCAATTGTCACTGTGACCCTCAATTGTCATCGGGACCCCCTCAATTGTCACTGGGACCCCTCAATTGTCACCGGGACCCCTCAATTGTCACCGGGACCCCCCCGTTTGTCACCAGGACCCCTCAATTGTCACCAGGACCCCTCAATTGTCACTGGGACCGCTCAATTGTCACCGGAACCCCCTCAATTGTCACTGGGACCGCTCAATTGTCACCGGGACCCCCTCAATTGCCACTGTGACCCTCAATTGTCATCGGGACCCCCTCAATTGTCACCAGGACCCCCCAAAGGCGGGCCCCCCTCCCGCCGTGCCCTGCACGCTTCACCCCAGAGCCTCCCAGCCCCAAACCCGCCTGAATTTACCCCAAAAAAACCCCAAAAGAATAAAACCCCAAACTCCCCGCGAGACAATTCGGGGTTTTGGGGTTTATTTTTGGGGTTTGTTTTGGGTTTGTTTTGGGGGTTTTTTTAATAAATAACAAAAGCCGAACGCGATTCAAAGGAACCTCCCCGGCTGCGGGCGGAATCCGTCCCAACGCAGGTTTGAGGAGAGAAAAAAACGAATTAAAAATCGGAATTAACCGCGGGATTAATTGCATTAAATTGAATGTACAGGATGCGCTCTGACCTAGGTAGGCACCCATTTATAAAGGCACGTACTACTTTGTTATTATAATTATTATTATGATTATAATTATTATTATTGTTATTGTTATTTTTAATTTTTTTTTTTTTTTTTGGCCAGCGGTTATATATAAAAATCCCGTCTGCACACGCACATATTTAGCGATATTTTACCGATTTTTATTTTCCCCCCACTCTCTCTCCCCGCGATTTTATTTTATTTTATTTTGGTTTTATTTTATTTTTTTTGTTTTTTTAAATGTCCGCCAGTTTCTGTATTAGCCGGTTGTATAAATGCACGATTAAAGGCGCTGTAGCCCTGCGTGGATATATAAAAATTATAAAAAATAATGTACTCGGAGAAAGGTGTATAAACGTTTATAAACCGCAAAAAAAAAAAAAAAAAAAAAAAAAAAAAATCCGTTTTTATTTCTTGTGTTCTTGACAGGGTTAAACCCGCTTTGGTTTGTGCTGAAATCCGAGGATTTGGGGATTTTTTTAATTATTATTTTTACCTTTATTAACAGAAAATTTTCGCCCCGAGTAAACACGGAATTTATGGTTCCTGGTTGGTGTTGGTGAAGCAGAATAAATGGGGTTGAAATTAAATATATCAGTGAAATATATTCGGATTTCCTTTTATATTTTATTTTATTTTATATTTTATTTTATTTATTTTAATTTTATTTTATTTTATTTTATTTTATTTTACTTTATTTTATTTTATTTTGATTTATTTTATTTTATATTTTATATTTTATTTTCTTTTACTTTATTTTATTATATTTTATATTTCATATTTTATATTTTATTTTATTTTATTTTACTTTATTTTATTTTACTTTATTTTATTTCGTTTCGTTTCGGTTTTTTTTCATTACTTCATTTCATTTTTCATTTATTTGCATTTCATTTTTCGTTTATTTTTCGTTTCTTTTTCATTTATTTTCATTTATTTTCATTTCTTTTCATTTATTTTCATTTATTTTTTTATTTCCTGGGCTCCTTCCAGCCTCGGGGGAAGCCCCAGCCCCACGCTGACAATTTCTTTGTTCCAACCCTCGCTGTTCCAAGGCAGCCGCCCAACACCAAACCCGCCCGAACCTCCCCAAAAACCCCTCAGAAAGCGAACAAAATCCCCCTTTCCCGCGGCCTTTCCCTTCTTTTAGAAATCCCAAATTTTCAGCCGCCTTTTTCCCAAATAATGAGAATTTCAGCCAGATTTTTGGGGGTTTTTTTTGCCTGAAAAAGGATTTATTGAGCATTTTGGGGCGGCTCCGGCTCCGGCAGATCCCTGAGCAGCGCAGCGGAGCCGGGCGCGCTCCCCCGAGGGTTTTTTTCTCCATTTTTTCCCCGTTTTTTCCCTTTTTTTCCCTTTTTTTCCCTTTTTTTCCCATTTTTCCCCTCAGGTATTTCCGTCCCGGGCCTCTCCCCGCCAAGCCGTCCTCTGGTGACGTCACAGCCCCAGTGAGGCGAGCAGCCAATGGCCGGGCGGTTTGCTCTGTGACGTCACGTTAAGAGGCGTGGCTTAGGGCAGAAACCCCGCCCCGCGCCGCTCCGTGACCCCTCGTTCGGCAAAAAAAAAATCCCTGAAAAAAGCTGGAAAAGGGATTTTTTTTTGTTTTTTTTGGCCGCTCAGGCGCGGATCCAGGAGCTCTTCCCCATCCAGCTCGGAAATCCTCAGATTTTCTCCAATCCGCGTTTATTTTATTTTATTTTAGATTTTATTTTATTTTATTTTATTTTATTTTATTTTATTTTATTTTATTTTATTTTATTTTATTTTACTTTACTTTACTTTACTTTATTTTATTTTTATCTTATCTTATTTTATTTTTATTTTATTTTATTTTACTTTATTTTTATTTTATTTTATTTTATTTTATTTTATTTTATTTTATTTCATTTCATTTCATTTTTATTTTTATTTTATTTCCTTTTGCCCCCGCAGAGAGAATCCCAGCCCTGGGAATAAACACCCCCCCACACTTGAGAAATCTGGATTTTTCTGAGCAGGTAGAGCGATGAAAACCCCCAAATCCGCCCGTTTTCCCCCAAAATCTGCCCGGATTTTACCGAAAAAGAACTTTCCCAGGCCAATTCCTGTGTGTCTGCAGCGGAGAGCCTGGCGTGTCCCCCCAAAGGAGGGGAAAAAATCCCAT
>WQNJ02000035.1:6111315-6198815 GCA_016584745.2 Phylloscopus trochilus trochilus
ATTATTTTTTATTTTCCCCTCTTTTCCTCCCCCTTTTTCCCTCCCCTTTCCAAAGGATTTTGTCGTTGAACTTGAGCCCGCCGCCGTAAACATTCCTGGGATGTCATTAGCGGCGACCTCAGCCTGCTCTGCCCTCCCAAAAATGCAGATTTTTTACCCTCTCTCCCCGTTTTTTTCCCCCAAATAAACCCAAATATTTCCTTTTGTACCTACAAAAAGGGTCCTTCCCTCCCGCCCTCAAAAATTTGAATTATTTGTTAAATATCGAATGAGCTTTAATTTTTTTTTTTATTATTATTTTTTATTTCCCCGAGTTTTTAATGTTCGGCGTCGCTGCCCGACGTCACCTTGGCACTTCACACCTGCAAAAAAACCCCCAAAAAACCCCAAGAAACCCCCCAAACCCACCAAAAAAACCACCAAAACCACAAAAAAACACAACCCCCTCCCCCAAAAAACCAAAAAAACACCAAAAACACCAAAAAACCACAAACAAACCCCCCAAAACACCAAAATCTCCTCGTTGGAGTTAAATTCTCGTTGAAATTTAGTAAAATTAATAATATTTAAATTATTAAAATTAGTCATATCGGGCATCCGATCCATTTAAAATCGGATTTATTCCTCTCCAGCCCTTCCAGGAGATAGATATAGATATTTATTTTAATATTTAAACACCAGACTTCAACTCTGCACCGAGGTAAAACAGATTTTATTTTTTTGGCTGAAATCCATTTCCCCCCTAGACGATTTAATCGTTTTTCGTAAAATTAAAGATTAAAAAATACATATATAAACCAAACCCCAGGGAAGGATTTGATTTTTCTGCAGCGCTCTCACCGGGATGAAAAAAATCCCAAAACAACAACAACGAAAAAATCGCTTTTTCCTCTTTTCTTATTTTTTATTCTTTTTCTCCCCACCCCGATCCTCAGAATAAGCATCCAAGCGAGGAATATTTTGATTTTTCTGGAATATTTTTCTGCTGGGGTTTGGTTTATTCCCGGTTCTTGCTGCTGCAGGGCTGCGTGCGCTGAATTTTAATTCGGGGGGGAAAAAAAATAAAAATCCGCATTACGGAGCCGATCGACAGAGAGAGAGAGAGAAAGAGAAGAATAAATTAAAATTTAATATATATATGTAAAAAAAGAGGCGTTTCCCAAAGGACAGAGAGAAAAAAATAAATTGGAATTTAAAATAATTTAAAAAGAGGCGTTTCCCGACCGACAGAGAGAGAAAAACAAATGAAAATTAAAAAAAAAAAATAAAATCAAAAATTAAAAAGAGGCGTTTCCCGACGGACAGAGAGAAAAATAAACGAACATTTAAAATAAAATAATAAAAAAATAGGTGTTTCCCGACCGACAGAGAGAGAAAAAGAAAGGAAAATTTAAAATATATATTAAAAAAAAAAAAAAGAGAGAGAGAGAGGTGTTTTCCAAAGGATAGAGAGAGAAAAATCAATCAAAATTCAAAATAATAATAAAAATAATAATAATAAATGTTTGAAGGTTTGGGGATTTGAAGATTTGGGGATTTCGAGGCTTGGGAATTTCGGGATTTGGGGCTTTGGGCTTTGAGGATTTGAAGATTTGGGGGTTTGGGATCCTTTTCCTTTCCCTGTTTCCTTTCCTTTTCCTTTCCCTTCCCCTTTCTTTCCTTTTTCCTTCCCTTCCCCTTCCCCGTTTCATTTTGTTCCATTTCAATTTATTTCGTCGCGTCGCGTTTCACTTCGCTTCTTATTTTCTTTTCTTTTTTTTTTTAATACATTTATTTTTTTAAATTTAATTCTTCTTTTTAAACGTTTCACACGGGGCGGCTGCATAACTTCAGGGTGACCCTGCAGAACTTTGGGATGTCCTTTCCTCCCCTCCCCATTTTCCCCTTTTTTTCCCCCTTTTTAAGGACAATCCCAGCTAAGCCAGGATATTTCCTCACCTCGCAATTTGAAATTAAATTTAAAAAAACAAAAAAATCACGGCCAAAAAGCACCAAACCCGCCGATTTTGGGGCTTCTCCTTCCACCACCAGGACAATTCCTCCACCCCAATCCCACTGGACAGAGCCCTCGGATGCCAACAACGCGCAGATTCTGGGGGAAAAAAAACCCAAAAAAACCCAAACCAAAAAAAAAAACCCACCCCAACCACAAAAATAAAGTTATTTAATCCTGAACTGCGTTTCTCCAGAAGTAAATTTGGGTGATTCGTTGGTTTGTTGTCTTTTGGTTTTTTGGTTTTTTTTTTTTACCCCGGCCATGCTTCTTTCGCTGGGGTTTAGAATTAAAATTAAAATTAAAATAATAATAAAAAATTAAAATAAAATAAAATAAAATATAAGAATAAAATATAAGAATAAAATAAATAAAAATAAAAATAATAATAAAAATTAAAATAAAAGACAGGAATAAAATAAAATATAAGAATAAAATAAAATATAAGGATAAAATAAAATATAAGGATAAAATAAATGAAAGTTAAAATAATAATAATAAAAATGAAAATAAAATATAAGAATAAAATATAAGAATAAAATAAAAATATAAGAATAACATAATATAAAATAAAATATAAAATATAAGAATAAAATAATATAAAATAAAAATAAAAATAAAAATAAAAATAAAAATAAAAATAAAAATAAAAATAAAAATAAATAACAACAAAATAAATAACAACAAAAACAAACCCACAAAACAAACAAACCAACCACAAAAAAAAAAGTTGCCCGATTTGTAATTTTATTTTTATTTTTTTTCTTTAATTTTTTTTCCCACACCTGGCTGAGCGGAGCTTTTTTTTTTTTTAAGAGGAGGAGTTTTTAGCGCTTTTTCCGCGGGGCTCGGTTCCATTTCCATTTCCCGGCTCAGGTGCTTCTCGTTAAAATTCCTGCGCCCGGAATTTCGGGGCAGGTCCGGGGTGGGGCTCCCATCCCAAAATCCCCATCCCAAAATCCCCGGGATTCCTGGAAAAGCCTCGGGACCGGCGCGTTTCTCTTTTCCCTCCTCGGTAGGGGGGGAGCCCTGATTCTGCTCCTGTTCCTCAAAGTGGTTTTTGGGATTTTTTGGGGTTTTTTGGGGGTTTTTTGGGTTTTTTTTGGGTTTTTATTTTGGTTGGGTTTTTTGTTTTTTTTTTTGGGGGGGGGTTCTTTGAGGGTTTTTTTGGGTATTTTGGGGTTTTTTTTAATTTTTGGGGGGGTTTTCTTTGAGGGTTTTTGGGGGGTTTGAGGTTTGTTTTTGTTTGGGTTTTTTGGGGGAGTTTTTTGAGTTGTTTCGGTTGGGGTGGGGTTTTTTTGGGGGGGGGTTGGGGGGGTTTTGGGGGTTTTTTTTAGGCTTTTTGGGGTTTTTTTGGATTTTTTTTTGGTCTTTGGGGGGTGGGTTTTTTATTTTTGGGGGGGTTTGGGGGTTTTTTGTTGTTGTTTTTGTTTGTTTGTTTGTTTGTTTGTTTGTTTTTTACCCCGGCCACGCTTCTTTCCCTGGGATTTAAAATTAAACTCAAAATAAAATAAAATAAAAATAAAATAACATTCAAAAAAAAAAGAAAAAATAAAATAAGAATAAAATAAAAATTAAATAAATATAAAATATAAATAAAAAATAAAATTTTTGTCCCCCAGAGGGTTGGAGCAGAGCAGGACGGGATTTTCCTCTTCCATGACAGTGGGAAAAGGGGGAAAAAAAAACCCAAACAAAACACCCAGAGACAGGAATTTCAGGGAAATCAGGGAATTTCTGGGCAGGAACCTGCGGGAAAACTTTGTGCAGAGGTTCTGTCCCCGCCCTGGCGCTTTGGCCTCGTTAACAAACCTGGGGTGACTCAGAGCAAATGGGAAAGGGGGCAAAGCTCAACCCCATAACCCGGCAAAATCCCATTTTTCAGGGGAAAAAGGGGACAATGCCCAATCCCATAAACTGGAAAAATCCCAATTCTGAGGGGACTCAAAGCAAGTGGGAAAGGGGACAATGCCCAATCTCATAAACTGGCAAAATCCCATTTTTCAGGGGAAAAGGGGGCAAAGCTCAACCCGTGCAAAGTCCTGTTTCAGAGAGTGCTCGAAACAAAAAGAAAAGGGGGTAAAACTCAATCCCATCAACTGGCAAAATCCCAGTTCTGAGGGGATTCAGAACAAAAAGAAAAGGGGGCAAAGCTCAATCCCATAAACTGGCAAAATCCCAGTTCTGAGGGGACTCAGAGCAAATGGGAAAGGGGGCAAAGCTCAACCCCATAACGTGGCAAAATCCCATTTTTCAGGGGAAAAGGGGGCAAAGCTCAACCCGTGCAAAGTCCTGGTTCGGAGAGTGCTCGAAACAAAAAGAAAAGGGGGCAAAACTCAATCCCATAAACTGGCAAAATCCCAGTTCTGAGGGGACTCAGAACAAAAAGAAAAGGGGACAAAATTCAATCCCAGAGGTGTGGAAAATCCCAGTTCTGAGGGGACTCAAAGCAAGTGGGAAAGGGGACAAAACTCAATCCCATAACCCAGCAAAATCCCATTTTTCAGGGGAAAAAGGGGACAAAGCTCAATCCCATAAACTGGCAAAATCCCAATTCTGAGGGGACTCAGAGCAAATGGAAAAGGGGACAAAGCTGATTTTTCCTTTTTGGGACGGCCCCGTTTCCCAGAGGAAAGGCAGCTCGGGCCATAAAAAGCCCTCAGCGCGCCCTCACGTTCTCCTTGATCTCTCTCCAGGCTGAATTTCGCCGAATTTTGGCCACATTTGGGAATTGCAGCTCCCCCAACCCATCCCCACGGAGCTTTCCGTGCCCCCCAACCCCATAAACCCAAACAAACGTCCCCCCCTAGAAATCCCTGGGGACGTTTCCCACCCCAAAACCTCGTTTTTTGGGGTTTTTTGGTTTTTTTTTGGGTTTTTTGGGTTTTTTTTTTGCTTCTGCTTCTCCCCCCAGGCTCATTTTTTTTTTTTTTTTTATTTCTGTTCCCAAATCCCAAATCTCCCTGCTGCTGGCGTTTGGGACATCAGCCACCCCGAATTCCTGTCCCCGTTCCCAAATTCCGAGGATGTGAAATCCGGGATGAGATTCTCGGGGCTCCTTTCCAGCTGCTCCTTCCTGGGAGGGATTTTTATTTTTTTTTTTTTTTGGGGGGGGGGGGGGGGGGAGGATTTTGGCAGCTTTTCCCTCCCATCTGCGCTCCGGAGCGGATTCCAGGAGCTTCGGGGCTCAGCAGGGCACGTGGAACGATGGAAATGGAAAATGGGATGGGAAAAGCTGGAAAAGGCTGGAAAGGCTGGAAAAGGCTGGGAGAGGCCTGGAAAAAGTGCTGGGGAAGAGCTGGGAAGGGATGGAAAAGGGATGGAAAAGGGATGGAAAGGGATGGAAAGGGGATGGAAAAAGCTGGGAAAAGCTGGAAAGGCTGGAAAGGGCCTGGGAAGGGATGGAAAGGGATGGAAAAATCTGGGAAAGGCCCTGGGAAAGGCCTTGGGAAAGGCTGGGAAAAGCTAGGAAAGGCTGGGAAAGAGCTGAAAAGGAAAGGAAAAAGCTCGGGAAGGTCCTGGGAAAGGCGGAAAGGCTGGAAGGGCTGGGAAAGGGCCTGGAAAAAGTTGGAAAAGTCCCTGGGAAAGGCTGGGAAGGAGCCGCGGGCTCTGGGGTTGGTCCTGTCCCGGTGCTGTTCCCACCTCCCTCACTCCAAAACCCCCGGTGGAGGTGAAGCTGCAGAACCGGGAATTCTCCATCCAACCCTAAAATGAAGGGAAGGGAAGGGAAGGGAAGGGAAGGGAAGGGAAGGGAAGGGAAGGGAAGGGAAGGGAAGGGAAGGGAAGGGAAGGGAAGGGAAGGGAAGGGAAGGGAAGGGAAGGGAAGGGAAGGGAAGGGAAGGGAAGGGAAGGGAAGGGAAGGGAAGGGAAGGGAAGGGAAGGGAAGGGAAGGAGAGGAGAGGAAAGGAAAGGAAAGGAGAGGAGGAGCTGCCCGGTGCGGAGCTCTCCGCGGTGCTGCCGGCCCGGGAGCGTTTCCTGCCATCCCGGAGGAACCGAACCCACCCACGGGGCTGCCGGGCTCGGGGGCTCCCGCTGAGGGGCTGCGGGAAATCCCAGTCGTGTTCCTGTTCCTGCTGTGAAATTATTATTATTATTATTTTTATTTTTATTATTATTATTTTTATTATTTTTTTCTTTTTCTTTTTCTTTTTCTTTTTCTTTTTCTTTTTCTTTTTCTTTTTATTCTTATTTTTATTTTTATTTTTATTTTTATTTTTTTCATTTCATTTAATTATTATTTTATTCTTTTATTATTAACCATTATGTATTGTTTTTCATCATCTTTATAATTATTATTAACATTGTTTATTGTATTGTTGTTATTATGCTATTGATATTGTTATTAAGTATAACTAACGTAATATAATGTAATGTAATATAAATGTAATGTAATGTGATATGATATGATATAATAATATATAATATAATATAATATAATGTAATATAATATATTATAATATAATATATTATAATATAATGTGATATTATAATATAATGTAATGTAATATAATATAATATATTATAATGTAATGTAATATAATATAATATAATATAATATAATGCAATGTTTCAATCTCAAACCCGCTCTAATTCCCGCTTTTATCCCTGCACAAAGCCCTTCCCCACCCGGCTGGATCAGCTTTTCCCCTTTTTTTTTCACAGCCCTGGCCTGAGGTGGGACTTTGCCCCCGGCAGCAGCAGCCGCGCTGGGCTTCAAGGGGTTAACTCGGCTTAAAAAGCGGATTTTATGGGATTTTTATGGGAATTTTATGGGAATTTTACGGGATCCTTTTAACTCCCAGCTCAGCTCTGACACTCCCGGCCTTTCCCGTTCTTCCTTCTGGAAGCTTCTCCCGCTCGGCCTGTGCCAAAAAAAAAAAAAAAAAAATCAAATTAAAAAAATAAAACTAATCTAAATCTAAATCCAAATAAAAATATAAATACAAATATAAAATCCCGATTTTCTTAACTTCCAGCGGGAATTTGCTGGTTGTTTGCTTGTTTGTTTGTTTTTTTTTTCTCATTCTGTCTGGGCTTAAAATTAAAATTTTAAAATTAAAATGAAAATGTTTTAAAAGGTAAACTCAGCATGGTGATTTTTTTTAGTGGCTGGATCACTCAGTCCAAACTTTCACAACGAGTGCAAACTCGTTCACAAGTCTATTTTTTATTGTTTATTTTTACTTCTGTTTATTTTTTAAAACCTGTTTATTTTTAACCCTGGCTGCTTTTTTTTTTTTTTTTTTTTTCAAATTCTGGCTGATTTTTAACTGGTTTTATTTTTTTTTTTTTTAATTCTGGCTTTCTTTTTTTTAAAACGCCATTTAATTTAAATTCTGTTTATTCTTAATTTTGGCGGTTTTTTTAAAACTCTGGTTTCTTTTTAATTTTTGTTTGTTTGTTTGGGGGTTTTTTGTTTGTTTTTTTGGGGTTTTTTGGGGGTATTTTGGGAGGGTTTGGGGTTTTTTTTTTTCCCTCTTTTCGCAGACACAGCTCTCTGAACTCCTCCGTGTTTTTTCTCCAACCCCAAACTCCCGGTATTTCCCCCATCTGCCTTTCCCATTTCGCAACCCTCTCCCGTGCCAGAAATTCCAGCTTTTGCTGGGAAGGATCAGAAAAAAAAAAAAAAAAAAAAAACCAAAAAAAACCCCGAGCATCCCTGGATCAGCTCAGCTCCAGCCGGGATTGCCCTCTCCTGGAGGATGGGGAAATTCCCACCCCAAAATCCCTCAGTCCCTCCTTTGGGGTTGGAATTTCCATCCCAAAATTCCTCAATCCATTTGGGGCTGGAATTTCCATCTCAAAACCCCTCAGTTCTTCTTTTGGGCCTGCAACTCCCACCCCCAAACCTTCCAATCTTTCCATTGGGGCTGGAATTCTCATCCCAAAACTCCTCAAATCTTCCTTTGGGATTGGAATTCCCATCCCCAAACCCCTCAAATCCTCAATCCTTTCTTTTGGGGCTGCGATTCCCACCCCAAATCCCTCAGTTCTTCTTTTGGGACTGGAATTCACATCCCAAAACCTTCCAGTGCTTACTTTGGGGTTGGAATTTCCATCCCAAAACCTTCCAATCCTTCCGGTAGGGCTGGAATTTCCATCCCAAAATCCCTCAGTCCATTTGGGGTTGGAATTCCCACCCCAAAACCTTCCAATCCTTCCATCTGGGCTGGAATTCCCATCCCCAAACCCCTCAATCCAATTCCCACTTTCCCCGCCGCCTCCGAGGGTTTCCCAAGCACTCGCTTAATTGCTGCTGGTTAATTAATCGAGCCCGGGGCTCCCTCTAGCGTCGCTCGGGTCCCATCCCGACCTCTCCCGACCATTTCCATCCTCTCCCGACCCTTTTCCACCCTTTCCCAACCCTTTCCCACCTTCTCCAGACCCTTTTCCACCCTTTCCCGACCCTTTTCCCCCCTTCCCAACCCTTTTCCACCTTCTCCCAACCCTTTTTCACCCTTTCCCAACCCTTTTCCACCTTCTCCCAACCCTTTTCCACCCTTTCCCGACCCTTTTCCACCTTCTCCCAACCCTTTTCCCCCCTTCCCAACCCTTTTCCACCCTTTCCCAACCCTTTTCCCCCCTTCCCAACCCTTTTCCCCCCTTCCCGACCCTTTTCCACCCTTTCCCAACCCTTTTCCACCTTCTCCCAACCCTTTTCCCCCCTTCCCAACCCTTTTCCCCCCTTCCCGACCCTTTTCCCCCCTTCCCGACCCTTTTCCCCCCTTCCCAACCCTTTTCCACCCTCTCCCAACCCTTTTCCACCCTTTCCCGACCCTTTCTGCCCCTTCCCTGACATTTTGATCCGGCTCTGCCCTCACCGGAGTTTCCAAAAACCCCGGAAGGAGCGGCTGGTGAGGGACAGAAACGGGGGAAAGGAGGAGGAACGGGCAGCGGTGGGATTTGGGAGATTTGGGGGCAGCAGGAGATGGATCAGAGCTTCACCCAGAGCGGGGGAAAAACCCAAAATCCCGCCCCGAGCTGTGGTGTGGGATGGGCTGAGAGGGGGAGAAGGGGCGCCGGTGCCCAAATCCGCCTTCCCTCTCCGGCCTTTCCCAGGCCCTTCTCAGAGCCTTTCCCAGGCTTTTTCCAGTGCCTTTCCAGCCTTTCCCAGGCTCTTTTCCAGTTCTTTTCCAGGGCCCTTTCCCTGTCTCCTCCAGGTCCTTTTCCAGACCCTTTCCCAGCACCTTCCAGGCCCCTTTCCAGCCCTTTCCAGCCTTTTCCCAGTCTTTTCTAGGGCCCTTTTCCATCCCCTTTCCAACATTTTCCAGCCCTTTCTCCATCCCCTTTCCCAGCCCTATTTCCATCCCTTTCCCAGCCCTTTCCAGCCTCTTTCCAGGCCCTGTTCCAGCCCTTTCTCCAGCCCTTTCCCAGGCCCTTTCCAGCCCTTTTCCATCCCTTTTTCCAGCCCTTTCCCAGCCATTTCCAGGGCTTTTCCATCCCTTTCCAGCCCCTTTTCCAGGCCCTTTCTCAATCCTTTCCTAGGGCTTTATTCCAAACCCTTTCCCATCCCTTTCCCAGCCCCTTTTCCATCCCTTTTCCAGGGCTTTTCCCATCCCTTTCCCAATCCCTTCCAGCCCCAGCCGGGGTTGCCCCTCTTGCCGACCCAGAACCTCTCCCCGTCCCCTCGGGGCAGCTTTTCCCCAATTCCCCCCGGATTTTCCCCTCCCTCGCTGCCCTAAAACCCCAGCCCGGCCCCTCCAGCGGGGAAACTGAGGCACGGAGCCACCGGCGACCCCCAAAAACTCTCCCGGAGCGATTTTCGGAGCTCCCACCTCCTCCTGGGCCACTCTGGTTTTTATTTTTTGAGGGAGTCTCCTCCTCCCTGCCTCCCCCCGGAGGCTGGGATTTTATTTTTATTTTTTAAATTTTGATTTTAATTTTTATATTTTTTATTTTTATTTTTATTTTTATTTTTATTTTTACTTCTTTTTATTTTTTATTTTTATTTTTGGGGAGTCTTTCCTCCCTCCTCCTCCCAGAGGCTGGGATTTTATTTTTTATTTTTATTTTTATTTTTACTTCTTTTTATTTTTTATTTTTATTTTTATTTTTATTTTTATTTTTATTTTTATTTTTTATTTTTATTTTTATTTTTGGGGAGTCTTTCCTCCCTCCTCCTCTCGGAGGCTGGGATTTTATTTATTATTTTTATTTTTATTTTTGGTTTTGGGTTTTTGCTTTGTTTTTGTTTTTGTTTGGTTTGGGTTTGGTTTGGTTTGAATTTTTTTGTGTTTTTGTTTGTTTTTGTTTTTGTTTTTGGTTTTTTTTGTGGTGTTTTCGGTTTTGTTTTGTTTCGTGGGGTTTTTTTGGGTTTGGGTTTTTTTAGGGTTTTAGGGCTTTTTCGGGAGGGGTTTTTTTGGGGGGGTTTTTTTGGTTTTTCTCCCCCCTGCGATCCGCCGCAGACGCATCTCAGGTTTCAAACCCCGCTCGCTCCAGACCGTGACCCTCAAGGTCAGACGCCTCTAATCCCAAAAACAACATCCCGGCCCCTCCCCGGCTGGGCCCGGCCCGAAATTCCTCCGCACAAATCCCCCCGCTCCTCCTCCTCCTCCTGGAAAAAGGGGGGAAAAAAAAACCCTCCCAGCGCATTAATAAAAATAATCTATGAGGGGCAGTGGCTCTGGGGGTGGGGAGAGACCTTCAAAAGAGGAGAAGAGACCTTAAAAGGCCCCGATCTGCCCGGGACGGGAATTAAACGGGTTCAGGATGAGCCCTCGGAGGGCAGGGATGCCGAGCTCAGCCCTGGGATCCGTGAATTGAATTTATTTTATTTTATTTTAATTTAATTTAATTTAATTTAATTTAATTTTTTTATTTCATTTCGATTTTATTTCATTTCATTTCGATTTTATTTTAATTTATTTTATTTTATTTTATTTTATTTTATTTTATTGATGGTTTTATTTTATTTTCTGTTATTTTATTACTTTATGATTTGATTATTTTATTTTATTAATTTACTTTGTATTTGTATTTTATTTGATTTATTTTACTTTATCTTATTTTATTTTATTTCATTTCATTTCATATAATTTTAATTTATTTATTTTATTTTTTATTTTATTTTATTCTTTTATTTTATTTTCATTTCATTTGGGTTTTGGTTTTTTTTTTTTTTTCCTTATTTACTTATTTTGATTTAAAATTTTCAAAAATTCTTCTTCGGAGGCGTTCGAATGGATTTTTATTTCTCGGCGGCGGCCGAGCCGCCCTCAAAGCGCCGGGAAGCAGCTCAGGGATGGAGAAGTTTTTGGGTGGTTTTGGGGTTGGTTTTGGGGTTTTTTTCTCTCTTTGGGATCTGAATTTTCCGAGGGAGAGGAGAAGGGGAGGGTATGGAACTCTGACACTGCACAGAAAAAAAAAACATAAAACCCGCCCGGAAAAAAAAAAAAGGAAAAAAGCGGAAAAAGAGGAAAAAAAAGAGGAAAAAAATCCCCCGGAGCTGCCATCCCTCCATCCCCAGGCAGAGAAAATCCCTGGATTTGCTTCATCCCGGGGCCGCTTTCCCCTTCTCCCTCCTCCTCCTCCTCCTCTCCAAACTTCCCGCTCCAAAATTCACATTTCGGAGGAGAAATTTCAAAAAAAAAAAAAAAAAAAAAAAAGAAGAAAAGGCGGCGAGAAGAGCGAGGACACCTGAGGATCAGGACGGGATTGCTCCGCCTGGAAAACCGGGATCCTTGGGATATCCAGGAAAACCTCGGCACGGACCGCGCTCAGCGCCCTCCCACCATCCCGGGAACGCCAAAGACTTCTGGAAAAAAGCCAAAAAAAACCCAAAAAAAACCCCAAAACCGGCTGGAATCCGAGCTCAGCTGCTGACGGTCCCCAGAGCCCGCGGCTCCCGGCCAGCTCCGCTCCGGCTCTCCCAGGTTTGGGGCTTGGAACTGGGGATAAATCCCAGGAAATGCGGCGCGGGGGGGAGAGGATGGGGAGCTGAGGGGTGGGGTGGGACTTCGGGCTGGTAAAAAGTTCTTCCCCGGGCGCTTTTCCAAAGGAAAGTGATTTTTTTAAAATTTTTTTTTTAATTTTTTTTTTTCCGAGGGCGGTTTTGCCGTGAATCAGGGCTCGGCCTTTTCCTGCCCCTTTTCCCTGCGAGGAACTCCTCGAGGTCCTTTCCCTTTTTTTCGCGCTTTTCCAACAAAAGCGGGGTTTTAATTTTAATACTTCAAATTGAAAATAATAATAATAATAATTAATAAATAAATAAAAAGGAAAAAAGGGGAGGAAAAAAGCCCTTTTTGCAATAAAGCGGGTTTTTGATACTTCAAATTAAAAATAAAATAAAATAAAATAAAATAAAATAAAATAAAAAGGAAAAAGGCGGGGGGGAAGCCCTTTTTCCAATAAAGCAGGTTTTTGATACTTCAAATTTAAAAATAAATAAATAAATAAAAAGGAAAAAGGGGGGAAAATCCCTTTTCCAATAAAGCGGGTTTTTGATACTTCAAATACTTAAAATAATAATAAAAATAAAATAAAAGGAAAAGAGAAAAAAAAAAAGGAAAAAAGAAAGAAAGAAGCCCGGTTTTAGCAAAGACAGTTCCCTAAAATTTTAATCCCGGATTTTTCCGTGTTTGCTCCCCGTTCTCCCTCCCCAGCGCCCGCCGGCTCCCGGGAACGGGAAGAGAGCAAATGCCGGGAGCGGGGGCGCGGCGGGACGGAGCCGGTTTGTCCCCGGTCCCGGTTTGTCCCCTCGGTCCCGGTTTGTCCCCGATCCCGGTTTGTCCCCTCGGTCCCGGTTTGTCCCCAATCCCGGTTTGTCCCCTGGGTCCCGGTTTGTCCCCGATCCCGGTTTGTCCCCCTGGCCCCCGTTTTGTCCCCCCGATCCCGGTTTGGCCCCTGGGCTCGGTTTGTCCCCTCAGTCCCGGTTTGTCCCCCGATCCCGGTTTGGCCCCTGGGCTCGGTTTGTCCCCCGATCCCGGTTTGTCCCCTCAGTCCCGGTTTGTCCCCTCGATCCCGGTTTGTCCCCTCGGTCCCGGTTTGTCCCCGATCCCGGTTTGTCCCCTCAGTCCCGGTTTGTCCCCTGGGCCCGGTTTGTCCCCGATCCCGGTTTGTCCCCGATCCCGGTTTGTCCCCTCAGTCCCGGTTTGTCCCCCCGATCCCGGTTTGTCCCCCCGATCCCGGTTTGTCCCCTGATCCCGGTTTGTCCCCCTGATCCCGGTTTGTCCCCTCAATCCCGGTTTGTCCCCTCTGTCCCGGTTTGTCCCCGATCCCGGTTTGTCCCCTCAATCCCGGTTTGTCCCCTCTGTCCCGGTTTGTCCGCTCAGTCCCGGTTTGTCCCCTGATCCCGGTTTGTCCCGGGGGTGACATTTGGAGCCTCGGGATCACCGGGCACAGCGGGGCCGGGCTTGGGAAGAGTCAGAGCCAGAGCCTGGAAGGGAAAGGCGGGGCTTTAATTAAGGGATCCCTTTAATTACCGGGAGTTTAATTCCGGAATGAGGGGGCGCGGCTGCGAGAGGAGACGGGAAACGGGCTGGAGCTAAAAGGGGAAATTGGGGAAAAGCGGAAAAATCCCACAGGGAGCGGTCCTGGCTCAGCAGCCCCGGCCGGGGGGAGCAGCGGGGCTGGAAAAGGGGCTCGGAAAGGGCCTGGAAAAGGGCCTGGGAAAGGCCGGGAAAAGGGTCTGGAAAAGGCTGGAAAAGGGGCTGGGAAAGGCTGGAAAAGGGGCTCGGAAAGGGCCTGGAAAAGGCTGGGAAAAGGCCTGGAGAGGCTGGAAAAGGGTCTGGAAAAAGCTGGAAAAAAGGCTGGGAAAGGGTCTGGGAAAGGGCCTGGACGAGGCTGGAAAGCGGCTGGAAAAAGGCTGGAAAAATCTGGAAAAGAGCCTGGGAAAGGCTGGAAAGGGCCTGGAGGAGACAGGGAAAGGGCCCTGGAAAAGAACTGGAAAAAGCCTGGGAAAGGCTGGGAAAGGCCGGAGAGGGAAGGCGGATTTGGGCACCGGCGCCCCTTCCCTCCCTCTCAGCCCATCCCACACCACGGCTCGGGGCGGGATTTTGGGTTTTTCCCCCGCTCTGGGTGAAGCTCTGATCCATCTCCTGCTGCCCCCAAATCTGCCAAATCCCACCGCTGCCCGTTCCTCCTCCTCTCCCCCCGTTTCTGTCCCTCCCCAGCCGCTCCTTCCGGGGTTTTTGGAAACTCCGGTGAGGGCAGAGCCGGATCAAAATGTCAGATACCGACAGCACCCGCGGGGCTCGTTCGAGGAAGGGAAAATAAATTATAATTGAAAAAAAAGAGAAAAATTAATGAAAATTCTATGGAGGAAGGGAATTCCCCTTTTCCCCCGCATTCTCAGGGAAATCGGGTTCCTAATCCATATGCAGTGTCTATAATATAATATAATATAATATAATATAATATAATATAATATAATATAATGTAATATAATATAATATAACATAACATAACATCATAATGCAATATAATATAACATAATGTAATATAATACAATATGATATAAGATGATATGATATGATATAATATAACGTAATGTAATATAACATAACATAACATAATGCAATATAATATAATGCAATATAAAGCAATATAAAGCAAGAATATAATATAATATAATATAATATAATATAATATAATATAATGATAGTCTTCTATATTAATATGTTATATCATTATACAATAATTTCTACATACTCTATTAATTCATATATAATACATTAACATGATATATCAATACATAACGCACCTGTGCTCATAATTTTAGATTTAATCCAGGATATTTCCCTACCCTGTCTCTAATCCATAGACAGTGTTTATCGTGTGATATTTAAATATAAAAAAGGTTTATTTAATAAAAATTTCATGAAGAATGAATACATTATTTAATATATAATGTATTATATATTAATTATATATATTATATATAATTATATATATATAAATAATAATAAATTTATAAACAGTATTGAACACGTCGTGTCTCTAATCCATACACAGCGTTTATTATCTGCCATTTCCCGCTCGATATTTGAAATATTCGCTGTTTATCTCGCGGTGTTTCACGCAAAATATTGAATTTTGCCCTCCTTCTTGCCCTTCAGAGGGGAAATCCGAGCCGCAGCTGCCTCTTCTTTCCCTTTTTTGGGTTTTTTGGGGTGGAGGGGGTTGGGCTTTCCCAAAATAACCCCGAAACGGGGAGCCTGGAAAAGGAGGGGGTGAGGAAACCCCGAGCAGGGAGGCGCTGCGAGTCTATATTGAATAAAATCCTCTGCAAAAAAAAAAAAAAAAAAAAAGGGAATTTCTCATTAAAACCGAGCAGGGAGAGGTTTATATTGAATAAAATCCTCTCAAAAAAAGGGAATTTCCCATTAAAAGCGAGCAGGGAAGGGTTTATATTTAAAAAAATCCACCAAAACCCAAAGATTTTCTCATTAAAAGCGAGCAGGAAAGGGTTTATATTAAATAAAATCCTCTCAAAAAAGGGAATTTCCCATTAAAAGCGAGCAGGGAGGGGTTTATATTGAATAAAATTCCCAGAAAAAGGGGAATTTGTCATTAAAAGCGAGCGCAGGGTCTGGGCCGAGCAGGGAGGGGCTGCGGGTTTTTATATCGAATAAAATCCTCTGCAAAAAAAAAAAAAAAAAAAAAAAAAAAAAAAAAAAAAAAAAAGGAATTTCCCATTCAGGCCGAGCAGGGAGGGGAGTTCCTATGAAATAAAATCCTCCGAAAAAAAAAGGGAATTGTGATCAAAAGCGAGCCCGAGGGCCGGGCCCGGCCGCGTTTGGAGCCGGGAGCGGTTCCAGCTCTCCCGGGAGCTTTTCCAGCCGAGAATTCCAGAGGCAGGGAGCGCCCCCCGGCCTTGTCCGCCCCCCAAAAATGGGCTCAGCCCAGCTCCGGCTGCCTCCTCCTCCTCCTCCTCCTCCCTCCCCTTTTCCCAGCCGGGGTTTGGGGGGAGCCGCTTCCGCGCCCCCCGCGCGGGGTTTGGGGTCGGGATCCGCGGCTGCGGCTCCTGCGCTGCCCCGGGACCCCCAGCGCCCCCCGGGCAGCCCTGGCCCGCCCCTTCCCGGAGGGAAAAAAATCGGAATTTCCGACTGGAAAAAGGGGCTGGAGCCCCCCCCGGGACCCCCCAGGACTGGGGGGGCACGTGGAGAAGGCTGCCTGCTTTTTTATCCATTTAATTTTTATTTTATTTTATTTTCATTTTTTCTTTATTATTTTTTATTATTTTCTTTTTTAATTTATTTTATATTTATTTATTTTATTTTTATTTATTTTATTTATTTATCATTATTTAAAATTTGATTTTTTTTAACCCTTTGCCTATCCTTTGTATTTTATTATTCTCAATCGTTCTTTCTATTTTATTATTTTTTTTTAAATTATGATTTTTCATTACTATTTCTGCTCTTTTTGCGGTTTCGTTTTATACTTTTATATTTTTATTTTTTAATATATTATTTTATATATTTTTAATATATTACTTTATTATTTTATTATTTTATTTTATTTTATTTTATTTTATTTTGTTTTATTTTATTTTATTTTTTTTTTATTTTCTTATTTTATTTTTTATTTTATTTTATTTTATTTTATTTTATTATTTATTTTTTATTTTATTTATTTTATTTTATTTTATTTTATTTTATTTTATTTTTAAATTTTCTTTTCTTTTCTTATTTTCTTTTCTTTTATAAACTTTATTTTATCTTATTTAATTTAATTTAATTTAATTTAATTTAATTTAATTTAATTTTTTTTTAATTCTCATCCTCACTCAGGCAGGCCTCAAGCCGCTGCGCCAGCTCCAAGGTGGGTGAAGCAAACCCATAAAAAACCCAGCTCCACTCCCCCGATTTTTTATTTTTTTCCCATCAGGGGAAGCAAAAGGAGCCGGAATTGGGGCGGGGAGGGGGCGCGGCCGCGGCCGCCGTCAAAACAGCGCCTCGGTCTAGACGGGGAGGGAAAGGCGCTCCCGCTTTTTCCCTTTTTTTCCTCTTTTTTCCCCTCTCCAGCACAATGACCCTCGGGTTAAAAATTAATTCCGGCCCCCCTCGGGGTCAGACTGCGGCGGGAAGGATCGCCGGGCTTGGGAAACAACAACAACAAAAAAAACAAAATAAAAAATAAAAATAGAAAATTCTTCACGATTTTCAATGCGGGGCTGTAACAAGTGGTGCCTCTGCAGAGCTCCGCTGGGATTTCTCCGTTTCCTGGGGGTGGTTTTTTTATTATTTAAATGGATTTTTCGGTTGTTTCCCCGGATTTTTAATGGATTTCTCCTTTTTCTCGGGATTTTTTGATGGATTTTTCCTTTTTCTCGGGATTTTTTGGATGGATTTCTCGATTATTTATCGGGATTTTTTAAACGGATTTCTCCTTTTTCTCGGGATTTTTTTTTATGGGTCTCTGCATTTCCCGGGATTTTTAAATGCTTTTTTTCCCCCTATTTCCCGGGATTTTCAAATTCATTTCTCCATTATTTTCCGGGATTTTTTTAAATGGATTTCTCCGTTTCTCGTGCTTTTTTTTTTTTTTTTTTTTTTTTTTAATGGATCTCTCAATTATTTTCCGGGATTATTATTTTTTTTTAACGGATCTCTCCATTTCCTGGGATTTTTAAACGGATTTCTTCAATTCCCGGGATTTTAAAATGATTTTTTTTTTTTCATTTCCCGGGATTTTCAAATGGATTTCTCCATTTCCCGGGATTTTTTTTTTTTTTAAACGGAATTTTCCATTTCCCGCTATTATTAGTGGGGAGGGAAAGGTTTGGAATTTATTTTTATTTTTTTAAAAAAAGGAAACTCGGCGAGGAAAGGCAGGAGGTGAGTGGGGGCTGCTCGGCCGCGGGGCTGCAGGGGAGGCGCGGGGCTTTTGGGGTTTTTTTTTCCCCAATTTTGGGGGGAAAATCATTTTAATTTTGATCATTTTAATCATTTTAATTTCGATCATTTTGAAATTCCCCCCGGGAATATTTTATCCACGTCCTCCGCAGAGCTCGGGGTAAAACCCCTCGGGTTTATTCTTTCTTTTATTCCTTTATTTCTTCTTTTATTCCTTTGTTCTTTCTTTTATTCCTTCTTTTATTCTTATTTTTATTTCATTTTTTTTTGCACCGTAATTTTCATTCGCCGCCCTCTAAAAACCCCTGAAGCTCTTCCAAAGCAGAAATCTCAGGAAAATCCTCTCTGCTTCTCCTCCCGCTGGGAATTTTGGCGATTTTTCCATCACTGGAAATGCCGATTTTCCCAGCCCTTTTTTTTTTTTATTTATTTTTATTTTTCTCTTTGGTGGATTGGAGGTGGAGAAATCCTCGGCTCCAAAATCTGGGGGAAACTTCGGGAATATCAGGTCCAAATCTGACTTTTCCTTAGTTTTAAAATACAAAAAAAAAAAAAAAAACACCCAAAAACAAACAAACAGAAAACCCAAAAAAGAATACAAAAAAAAAAAAAAAGAAAATAAAAATAAAATCAGTAATAGTAATAAAAATTAAAATGAAAATAAACATAAACGTAATAATATGAAAATAACATAAAACCATAAATATAAACATAAAAATAAATATTTAAATCATAAAAATAAACTAAAAATAGGAGTAAAATAGTAGAAGTAAAATAAAAATAAAAACATAAGAATAAACCAGAAATTATTATAGTAATAACAATTTTTATTATTATTGTGTGGCAGTTTTGCATGGCTTGATTTTCTGGGGCCGGGAGGAGGAAAATTAAATGGAATTTCTGGATTTCCAAGGCGGGTGCTGGAAACCCGTTAAAGTCTCCGGGTTTATGTGAATCATTAATTAAAGGTAGCCAGGATTAATTGATTTTTTTTTCCCCCCAACAAATGGATGGAATAGGGACAAATGGAATTTTTTTTAATTTTTTTTTTTTTTAAGGCAACCCCCAGCTTTGGATTTATTTCTCTTGCTCATTTCCAATGATTTTTTTAAAAACTTATTTATTCATAAAATCCCTTTCTTTAAACTTAGTTTTTTTAGCCAAGAGAGAATTCTTGCAAATATTTGTGTTTAATTCTAAACACTCCGAGTCCTGCATTTGAAGGAAATCCCAAAAAGAAAGGGAAACTCTGGCGAAAAAATTAGTTAAAAAAGAAGATTTGGGGATTATTTTTGCGGGGCCTGAAACTTTCTGGGCCAAGCGAGAGGTTTAACCCAGGAAAGCAAAAAACATTTTGCTAATTAATTTGATTGAATTGCCGTGCCTCGGATACTTTTGTAGCTGTGAATTTGCTTTTAACCCCCAAGCTAAAAAAAAAAAAAATCGCTAATTAAAGGAAACCTCATTTGACGAAACTTTTGCCGCCTTTTTGGGGATTAATTCAAATTTTTTTCTGGGCCGGGATGAGGCCGAGCTCAACCGTGAGGACCCCGAATTATTGAATCAAATATTTCTTTTCATTTAATTTTTAAATTTCGGGCGTGGTGGGTTCCTCAAAGGTTTTGGGGCGGTCTGGACTCCCATTTACCCCTGAAAAAAAAAAAAATTAAAATAGGAATTCTCAGCTATCCCGGAGAGTTTGTGGGGAGCTCCCGCCGCTATTCTCTTCCTATTAATTAGAGTTTTCCTCCTAATTGGCCCTGCCCGAACGAGTCACAATTGATTCTTTCCTGAGCTGGATTCTGCTTTTTAAAGAGTTGGGTTTGTTGGTTTTTTGTTTTGTTTGGTTTGGTTTGGTTTGGGTTTTTTTTTGTTTGTTTGTTTGTTTGTTTGGGGGTTTTTTTGTTTTGTTTTGGGTTTTTTGTGGGTTTTTTTTTGTGTTTTTTTTTGGGTTTTTTTGGGGGTTTGTTTTTTTTTTTTTTCACATCATTCCTCAAAAAAAGGGAGGGAAAGGGGCGCTGCGGGGCCATCCCCGGCGGTTTTCCAGCTCGGGATTAATTAATCTAGCCAATTATGGGCTTCATGAATAAATCCAGGGGCCAGGAAAAGAAAAATAAATAGGAAAGGGAATCCCCCCCAAAACGTCCCAACCCCAGCCGGGTTCTCCTGATCCCGATTTTCCAGCAAGTGCAGCGGGATCGGCTCCTCCCGGGGGGAAATCCCAGCCAGGCGGGGTTTGCTCGGGATTTGGGGGGTCCTGGTGGGGCTTGGGTCCGGATTTAGGGGATCCCGGTGGGGTTGGTCTTGGTTTTAGGGTGACTTGATGCTGTTTGTTCGTGTTTTAGGGGGTCCTGATGCGGTTTATTTGTGTTTTAGGGGGTCCTGGTGGGGTTGGTTCATGGTTTAGGAGGTTCTGATGGGGTTTGTTCACGTTTTAGGGGGTCCTGGTGGGGTTGGTTCACGGTTTAGGGTGCCCTGATGCTGTTTGTTCATGTTTTAGGGTGCCCTGATGCGGTTTTTTCGTGTTTTAGGGGGTCCTGGTGGGCTTGGTTCCGGTTTTAGGGGGTCCTGGTGGGGTTTTTTTTGTATTTTAGGAGGTTCTGATGGGGTTTGATCACGTTTTAGGGGGTCCTGGTGGGGCTGGTTTTGGTTTTAGGGGGTCCTGGTGGTGTTTGTTCATATTTTAGGAGGTATTGATGGGGTTTGTTCACATTTTAGGGGGTCCTGGTTCATGGTTTAGGGTGCCCTGATATGGTTTGTTTGTGGTTTAGGGGTTCCTGGTGGGGTTGGTTTTGGTTTTAGGGGGTCCTGGTCTGGTTTGTTCATGTTTTAGGGGGTCCTGATGGGGTTTGTTCATATTTTAGGAGGTTTTGATGCAGTTTGTTTGCGTGTCAGGAGGTCCTGGTGGGGTTTGTCCGTGTTTTAGGGTGCCCTGATGCAGTTTGTTCATGTTTTAGGGTGCCCAGGTGTGATTCATTCCTGTTTTAGGGGGTCCTGGTGGGCTTGGTTCCAGTTTTAGGGGGTCCTGGTCCGGTTTGTTCGTGTCTTAGGGGGTCCTGGTGTGGTTTGTTCATATTTTAGGAGGTTTTGATGGGGTTTGTTCATGTTTTAGGGGGTCCTGGTGGGGTCTGTTCATGTTTCAGGGTGCCCAGGTCTGGTTTATTCGTGTTTTAAGGTGCCCCAGTGGGGTTGATTCCCGTTTTAGGGCGCCCCGATGGGGCTGATTCCCATTTTAGGGGGTCCGAGGGTGCTTCGTTTCTATTTTAGGGGCTCCAGCTGAAGTTGGTTTCCATTTCAGGGTGCTCTGGTGAGGTTCGTTCTCCTTTTAGGGTGCCCAGGTCTGGTTTATTCGTGTTTTAGGGGGTCCTGGTGGGGTTGGTTCGTGGTTTAGGGCGCCCAGGTCTGGTTTATTCGTGTTTTTTGGGGACTCCTAGCGAGGTTTGTTGACTTTTGGGGGTCCAAGAGCAGTTTGTTCCCATTTTCGGGGCTCCCCGTGCGGTTCCCCCGCGTGCGGGGGCGCCCCGGCAGGGCTCGTTTTGTTTGACTTCGCTTTACGTCGCTTCGTCACTTTACGTCACTTTACGACATTTTACGTCACTTCACTTCACTTCATTTCATTTCATTTCATTTCATTTTTCATTCCGCCTTTCCTTAAGGCAGAAAACTTCATTGTTGTCTCCAAATTTTTTTTTCTTTTTTTCTTTCCTTTCTCTCCGGGGGGGGAAGATTAAAAAAAATAATTAAAAATTTAAAAAAAAAAAAATAAAAAGGAAAAAGAGGAAACAAACCGTGAAGAAGCAGGGAAATGTTTTGGGTTTGCTTTTTTTTTTTTTTTCCCTCGGGCGGGCGGAGGAACAAAAAGCTCCCGGAGCCGCTCGGGGCCGGGCCCGGCCGGCGAGCGCCGCCCCGAGGCCGGGGCTGGAACCGTTCCTGGAACGGAACGGCCCGGGACAGCCCGGGACAGCCCGGGACAGCTCGGGATAGCCCGGGACAGCTCGGGATAGCCCGGGACGGCTCGGGACAGCTCGGGACAGCCCAGGACAGCCCGAGACAGCTAGGGACAGCCCGTGCTGCTGGCCAGGGGGTCAGGAATAGCCCGGGACAGAGTCAGCCTGGATAAGGAATAGCCCAGGAGAGTTAGCCCGGTTGGGAAATATCCCCGTTCAGGAATATCCTGGTTGAGGACTATCCCGGTTCAGAACTATCCCGATTCAGGATTATCCCAGGTCAGGACTATCCCAGGTCAGGATTATCCCGATTCAGGACTATCCCGATTCAGGACTATCCCAGGTCAGGACTATCCCGATTCAGGATTATCCCAGGTCAGGACTATCCCAGTTCAGGACTATCCCAAGTCAGACCTAACCCAGATCAGACCTGTCCCGGGTCAGGACTATCCCAGGTCAGGACTATCCCAGTTCAGAACTATCCCGGGTCAGACCTATCCCAGGTCAGGACTATCCCAAGTCAGACCTATCCCAGTTCAGAACTATCCCGGGTCAGACCTATCCCAGGTCAGGCCTGTCCCAGGTCAGGCCTATCCCGCTTTTTCCGTGCTCTTCCCTGTCCCAGGCCCTGATGGATTTTGGGACTCGGGACAGAAATCCTGGCCCGAGCTGCCCCAGAGCCGTGAGGAGGATGAGGATGAGGATGAGGATGAGGATGAGGAGGAGGAGGAGGATGAGGATGAGGATGAGGATGAGGAGGAGGAGGAGGAGGAGGATGAGGATGAGGATGAGGATGAGGATGAGGATGAGGATGAGGATGAGGATGAGGATGAGGATGAGGATGAGGAGGAGGAGGAGGAGGAGGATGAGGATGATGAGGATGAGGAGGAGGATGAAGGATGAGGATGAGGATGAGGATGAAGGATGAGGATGAGGAGGAGGAGGAGGATGAGGATGAGGATGAGGATGAGGAGGAGGATGAAGGATGAGGAGGATGATGAGGATGAGGATGAAGGATGAGGATGAAGGATGAGGATGAGGAGGATGATGAGGATGAGGATGAGGATGAGGATGAGGATGAGGATGAAGGATGAGGAGGAGGAGGATGAGGATAAAGGATGAGGAGGATGAGGAGGAGGAGGAGGATGAGGATGAGGAGGAGGATGAGGATGAAGGATGAGGATGAGGATGAAGGATGAGGATGAGGATGAGGATGAGGATGATGAGGAGGGTTCCAGGTTCAGATCCAGCTTTCCCATCCTTTTCCCTGCTGCTCCTGCCCCGTCCTGTGGGGAACACCCCAGACCCCGATTCCCAAACCCAAACATCCCCCGAGGCCGGAGCTGCTGCTAGAATTGATTAACAACGATAAATAATGCTCATGGGGATAATAATGGTGATGATGATAATGGTAGTAAAAAAATAAAATTAAAATTAACATTAAAAATTAAAATTAAAATTAAAATTAAAATCAAAATCAAAATCAAAATTATAAATAGAGATGTAGATATAGATATAAATAATTAAAATTAAAAATGAAAATTAAAATTAAAATTTAAAATATAGATATAAATATAAATAATTAAAAAGAAAAAGAAAAAGAAAAATGAAAAACATAAATATAGATATAAACGAATAAAAATAAAATAAAGATATAGATATAACTAAATAAAAATAAAAATATAGATATAAATACAAATAATAAAATAAGAATAAGAATAAGAATAAAAATAAGAATAAGAATAAGAATAAGAGTAAGAATAAGAAATAAAAATAAAATAAAATAAAATAAAATAAAATAAAATAAAATAAAATAAAATAAAATAAAATAAAATAAAATAAAATAAAATAAAATAAAATAAAAACAGAACCCCGGCTTTGCAGGGCACGGGGGAGCCATCAATGACATTTGAGGATCCCGGGGCCGATTCCTCATCCCGAGTGATGGATTGGGACAGGAATCCGCATTTCCTGATCTATTCCCAGCCGGGATCCCTCCCGTCCCTGCCAGCCAGGAGTTATCTCCCATTTACCGCTGACATCTGAATTTAAAACGTCTTTACAAACTTCAGCAGCGGCCAGAAAAGGAGAGGAAAAAAATAAAAAACTCCCCCATTACCCTCAAATGTGATTCCAGCGGCGGGAATTAACGCTCGTCCATCACTGATTTGCATTCGGGGTGCTTTTAATGGCTTTTTCCTCCCATTTTTCCCGCTGTAATGTTATTTATTTTCGATTTTAAACGGCTTTTCACGCTTACCCTGAGTGCTTTTCCCTCATTTGCGTTCCCAGCCCGCGATTTAAGGGCTCCATTTCCGAGCTGCGCTTGGAAAAAAAATCTCCCTGCTGCCTGTTTTGGGGTGAAATAAAGAGATTTTAACAGCGCGGGTTCAAGGGTGAGCACGGCTTTTGTTTTACAAATTGCCTTGGCAGGGAAACAAGTAAAGCAGCGAGTCCAAGGTTTTGGGTTTGGTTATTTTATTTTATTTTATTTTATTTTATTTTATTTTATTTTATTTTATTTTATTTTATTTTATTTTATTTTATTTTATGTTTTTATTAATTTAATTTGATTTAATTTTATTTAATTTATTTTTTTATCTTTTATTTTACTTTATTTTACTTTACTTTACTTTACTTTACTTTACTTTACTTTACTTTACTTTACTTTAATTTGTCCGTTTAGGAAATGGAAAATATAAAAATTTTAAAAGTTATTCTAGGCCTGGTCCATGGAAGAAAAGGAGATGACGGGTGAAAAAAGCTCACCTCGCATCATAAGAAATAAAAAATAAATTAAAAAATAAAAATAACAATAAAATAAAAATAACATAAAAATAAAAATAAAAATAAAAATAAAAATAAAAATAAAAATAAAAATAAAAATAAAAATAAAAATAAAAATAAAAATAAAAATAATGAATACCCAATAATAAATAATAAATAAAAAAGAAATAAATAATAGATAATAGATGATAAATAATAAATAGCACAGCTATTTACACCAGGTCCCCGGTGTGTAAAAATAATCGAAGTTTTACAGCAAAAAATTCAAATTTTTGGATTTAAAGGTTGGATTTGAAGCCGACCCTGCCTCGTCTTCGTGGGCCAAAAAAGCAACGAGACGTGAAATAAAAGGGGGAAAAAAAAAAAAAGTCATTAATTTCAAATTACAACTTCATAAAAAAACGCGAACTCGACCTCTTTTTAGAGCTCCAACCCGGCACAAAATAAACCCAAAAAAAAAAAAAAAAAGCGGTTTTTCCCCCTTTTTTTTTTTTTTTAAATTCCCTCCAAAACTTCTTGGCCGAGGTTGTTTGTTTTCTTTTTCCCCCGAAGCGTTTGAAGTTCAACAGCGGGGGCGAAATCCGCTCGTGGTGTTTTTATTGTGCTTTTTATGGAGCGGTTTTTACGGGATTTTTTTATTGTTGTGTTTTTTTTATGGTTTATTTCCGCTCCGGGCAGATTTATATCCCGGCCCAGCCCGGCTGCCTGGAAAAGGCTTTTCCGAGGGAACGGGGCCGAGCTCCGAGCCAAGTTTCTGCCTCCTCCGCTCGTCTCTTGAAGCCTCAGGAGATTATTTTTTTTCCTTCTGATGAACTTTTAAACTCCTCTCCCCCAAATTTGCCCTTTTCAACTCTGTTGCCTTGGCGCAGCTGAATTTTAATTTTATTTTTTATTTTTGATTTTTTTTTTTCAATTTTTCTTCCCCCTCGAATTTTATTTTTGATTTTTTAAAATTTTTCTTCCCCCTTGAATTTTATTTTTATTTTTATTTTTATTTTTATTTTTATTTTTATTTTTATTTTTATTTTTATTTTTATTTTTATTTTATTTTAATTTAATTTTTTTTCTTCCCCCTTGAATTTTATTTTTGATTTTTTTTTCAAATTTTCTTCCCCTTGAATTTTTTTATTTTTATTTTTCTTCTCCCTCGAATTTTATTTTTGATTTTTTTAAAATTTTTCTTCCCCCCTGAATCTTATTTTTGATTTTTTTTTTTCAATTTTTCTTCCCCTTGAATTTTTTTATTTTTATTTTTCTTCTCCCTCGGATTTTATTCTTGATTTTTTTTTTTTAATTTTTCCTCCCCCTTGAATTTTATTTTTGATTTTTTTATCGCCCCTTAAAGGGAACTTTGGTGGTTTTTTTTTCCTGCAAAATCCCCTCCCCTCAGGGCTTTTAATTCCTCTTTTTACCACCAGGGAATCTTTATTTTCTGTCGCTTTTCCACCGAGCTGGAGGGGGAGAAAAGAACACCAATTTCTCTAAAAAAACCCCAAAATTCACTTTTCTCTCTCTTTCTTTAATTGATTTCTGGGGTTTTTTACCTTTTTCTCCTTCCTAATTATTTTATTTCTTTCCTTTAAATGACTCACGTCCTGCTTCCTCCCAGGGGAGGAGATTATGAATAATTATGAATATTTATGACTTATCATGAACAATTATGAATATTATGAATAATTATGAATATTTACCTTTTTTTTCCCTCAGAACTCCCTGCTTTTCCTCTCTAAAAACTTCTCCAAATTCACTTTTTTTTTTTTTTTTTAATTTCCCCTCAGAACTCCCTGTTTTTACTCAGCGGAAACTTCTCCAAACTCCGGCAGCTTTAGATTAAAAAAAAAAAAAAAAACAACCCAAAAAAGCCAAAAAAAAGACAAAAAAAAGCCCCCCAAAAAATCCAGAAAAAGGCAAAAAGGAAAAAAAAAAAAGGAAAAAAAGGCAGAAAATTGCAAAAAAGCCAAAAAAGGCAAAAAAGGGGGGAAAGGGGAAAAATTGCAAAAAAAAAAAGGCAAAAAAAGCCCCCAAAAAGGGCAAAAAAAGCCCAAAAAAGGGCAAAAAAAACCCCAAAAAAGCCAAAAAACCCCCAAAAAAACCAAAAAAAAAGAAAAAAGAGCCAAAAAAAGGCAAAAAAAGCCCAAAAAAAGGCAAGAAAGCCCCAAAAAAGGGCAAAAAAACCCCAAAAAAGCCAAAAAAAAAAAAAAAAAAAAAAAAGAGCCAAAAAAAGGCAAAAAAAGCCCCAAAAAAAGCAAAAAAAAAAAAAAATTAAAAAAGGATAACGGCGTTTTTATAGCAAATCTTGATAAATCAGCTTCATTTCGGAAACGATCTCTCCCAGCGCCCCGGCGGAGGAGGCGGGGGAGGAACTTTGGGGATTTTACAGCCGCGATAATTCGCTTTTTTTCCCTCCCTTTTCTCCTCCTCGGTCTCGTTTCAGCGTTTCCTCCGCGCGGGCTCTCAGCGCTTTGCGCGCTCCCGCGGGAGGCGCGCGCAGGAAATCGTCGCGGTTGTTGTTCCCCCGCGGGTCCGAGGGGGTTGGTGGGTTTTGGGGGGGTTTTGGTTTTTGGGTTTTTTTGTTTTTAATTGATGATGATGATGATTGCGGGGCTCTGAAAAGATCCTCTGGTGCCGTTTGTTTCCTTAGCAACTCCGCGCTTTTCTCCGAGTTCGGACCGCAGATGATGCCAAACAAAATGGCAACTTGATTATTGTTGTATTTATTATTTTATTTTATTTTATTTTATTTTATTTTATTTTGTTTTGTTTTGTTTTGTTTTGCTTTGTTTTGCTTTATTTTATTTTGTTTTATTTTATTTTGTTTTTATTTTACTTTACATTACTTTGTATTTTACTTTTATATTTTATATTTTATATTTTATATTTTATATTTTATATTTTATATTTTATATTTTATATTTTATATTTTATATTTTATTTTACTTTATATTTTTTATTTCATTTTACTTCAATTTTTATTTTATTTCTTATTTTGTATTTTGCTTTGTCTTTTATTTTATTTTATTTTATTTTATATTTTACTTTCATTTATAATTTATTTTATTTTGTTTCATTTTACTTTATATTTTTCTTTATATTTTCCTTTATATTTTTATTTTTTAATTTTTATTTCTATTTCTATTTCTATTTCTATTTCTATTTCTAATTTCTATTCCTATTTCTATTTTATTTTTTGGAGGGGAGGAGGGGGGCTGTTAGCCTCGGGGCCGAGGCTGAAGGAGAACTGCTCTGTGGATTAGGTAGTTTCATGTTGTTGGGCTCTGAGTTTCAATCGCAAGAACATCGAACTGCCTGACCCACTGCGGTTCCTGCTCCGCCTGCGCGGAGGGCGCGGCCCCGCCGCTCCTGCGGCCCCGCTCCGCGCTCCGCGGGGCTGCGGGCACCGCCACCGGGGCCGGAGGGGCGGTGTCACCTCCCCTGGGCGGTGTCCCCTCTCCTGGGGCTGTGTCACCTCTCTGAGTCCCTGTCCTGGGGCGGGGTCACCTCTCCTGGGCCGGTGTCATCTCTCTGAGTCCCTGTCCTGGGGCTGTGTCACCTCCCCTGGGGCGGTGCCACTTCTCCTGGGGTGGTGTCACCTCTCCCGGGGTGGTGTCACCTCTCTGAGTTCCTGTCCTGGGCGGTGCCACCTCTCCTGGGGCTGTGTCACCTCTCCTGGGGCTGTGTCACCTCTCCTGGGGCGGTGTCACCTCTCTGAGTCCCTGTCCTGAGCAGGTGTCCCCTCTCCTGGGCGGTGTCACCTCTGCTGGGGCGGTGTCCCCTCTCTGAGTCCCTGTCCTGGGGCTGTGTCCCCTCTCCTGGGGTGGTGCCACCTCTCTGAGTCCCTGTCCTCTCTCCTGGGGCTGTGCCACTTCTCCTGGGGTGGTGTCACCTCTCCTGGGGTGGTGTCACTTCTCCTGGGGTGGTGTCCCCTCTCTGAGTCCCTGTCCTGGGCAGGTGTCACCTCTCCTGGGGCTGTGTCACCTCTCCTGGGGTGGTGCCACCTCTCCTGGGGCGGTGTCCCCTCTCTGAGTCCCTGTCCTGAGCAGGTGTCCCCTCTCCTGGGGTGGTGTCACCTCTCCTGAGGCTGTGCCATCTCTCCTGGGGTGGTGCCACCTCTCCTGGGGCTGTGCCATCTCTCTGAGTCCCTGTCCTCTCTCCTGCGGCTTTGCCACTTCTCCTGGGGTGGTGTCACCTCTCCTGGGTGGTGTCACCTCTCCTGGGGTGGTGTCCCCTCTCTGAGTCCCTGTCCTGGGCAGGTGTCACCTCTCCTGGGGCTGTGCCACCTCTCCTGGGGTGGTGTCCCCTCTCCTGGGGCTGTGCCACCTCTCCTGGGGTGGTGTCACCTCTCCTGGGGTGGTGTCCCCTCTCTGAGTCCCTGTCCTGAGCAGGTGTCACCTCTTCCCGGGCGGTGTCACCTGAGTCCTTGTCCTGGGGCGGGTGCCACCTCTCCTGGGTGGTGTCACCTCTCCTGGGGCGGTGTCCGCTCTCTGAGTCCCTGTCTCCTCTCCTGGCCCTTCCCGTGTCCCCTCCTAGATCCGTGTCCCTTCTTTTGGGACTGTGTCCCCACCCGGCACCCTGTCCCTGTCCTAGATCCGTGTCCCCTCTCCCGGGACCGTGACTCCTCTTCACCCCCGGGTCTTTGTCCCCTCTCCGAGTCCCTGTCCCCTCTCCTGGGACAGCTCTCCTGGATCCATGTCCCCTCTCTGGGTCCGTGTCCCCACTCAGGACCGTGTCCCCTCCTAGATCCGTGTCCCTCACCCGGGACTGTGGCTTCTCTTCATCCCCCAATCCACGTCCCCCCTCTTTGGGTCTCTGTCCCCCTGCCCTGGTCTGTGTCCCCTCTCCCGGGTCCGTGTCCCCTCCTGGGACCGTGTCCCCTCTCCCCAGGCCGGGGCTCCCCCTCATCCCCGTGTCCCCTGTGGCTCTTTGTCCCCCGAATCTCTGTCCCAGAGCTGTGTCCCTGCTCGGGACCGTGTCCCCACCGGGGGCCGGGACTCACCGGCCCGGGTTCCCCTTCCCGGGCACGAGAATTCGGCCCTGGGAGGGCCCTGATCCGCCCTGCCCTGCATCCCCGGGGCTCTGTCCGTGTCCCCTGAGCCCTGTCCGTGTCCCCTGGGCTCTGTCCGTGTCCCCTGAGCCCTGTCCGTGTCCCCTGGGCTCTGTCCGTGTCCCCTGAGCTCTGTCCGTGTCCCCTGACCCTGTCTGTGTCCCCTGACCCTGCCCTGCATCCCCGGGGCTCTGTCCGTGTCCCCTGACCCTGTCCATGTCCCCTGGGGCTCTGTCTGTGTCCCCTGGGCTCTGTCCATGTCCCCTGACCCTCTCTGTGTCCCCTGGGCTTTGTCCATGTCCCCTAGGCTCTGTCCGTGTCCCCTGGGCTCTGTCTGTGTCCTCTGACCCCTGTCCGTGTCCCCTGGGCTCTGTCTGTGTCCCCTGACCCTGTGTCCCCTGGGCTCTGTCTGTGTCCCCTGAGCCCTGTCTGTGTCCCCTGGGCTCTGTCTGTGTCCCTGGGCTCTGTCTGTGTCCCCTGACCCTGTCCGTGTCCCCTGAGCTCTGTCCGTGTCCCCTGGGCTCTGTCCATGTCCCCTGACCCTGTCTGTGTCCCCTGGGCTCTGTCTGTGTCCCCTGACCCTCTTCATGTCCCCTGACCCTGTCTGTGTCCCCTGGGCTTTGTCCATATCCCCTGGGCTCTGTCCGTGTCCCCTGACCCTGTCCGTGTCCCTCACCCCAGATCCATGTCCCCCACCCCAGATCCGTGTCCCCCACCCCAGATCCATGTCCCCAAGCCCCTCTTTGTCCCCCCGCCCCAGATCCGTGTCCCCCACCCCAGATCCGTGTCCCCAAGCCCCTCTTTGTCCCCCCGCCCCCGGGCCCCGGCAGCAGCGGCCCCGCCGGGGCAGGGCAGGGCAGGGGTGACGCTTCCTTTGTTCAAATCCCCGTCCCAGGGACCTTTCTGGAGGCAGCGCAGTCACGCCCCCGAATCATCAAGAGCTTATTAACGCTCTAATTAGGCTGCGGCGCCTCTCAGAGGCTGAAATCCCCCTCCTCGGGCCAGGGTCAGCAAAGCCCCGATTTTCGTGTCTGGCAGAAAAAAAAAAAAAAATCTCTGCCTGTAAATCCGCGCGGGGCCAGAAAGGAGCTGGAGGGCGGCTGATTTTTGGAGCTGTGACCCCCGGCTCGGTGCGGGTTTAGGCAGCACAAAAAAAAGGCTGCCAGCAGCTCTCGGGTTTAATTATTCCAGTCGGCAGAAGAAGTTTATTAAAGGGTCCCACTGGGAATTTTTATAGGGACGGGGCTGGCCAGAAACTCCTGTGATTTTTTTTTTTATTATTATTATTTTTCCCCCCTACGGAAAATAAGGGATTTAGGTGTGCGGGTATCGAATATTTTGGTCACCCAGGGGCTCCCGGCCCGGGGTTTTAGGGACATAAACGCCCAGGCGGGCTGTGTAGGCACAAAACCGCCCAGGGATGAGCGGCTGGTGCTCGTGGCTGGGCTCCGGTCTTTCATCTCATCACCTAAAACATCTCCCGTAGCTCTGAACTCATCACCTGCGACACCCTCAGACCACGAATTGCACCCAATAAAACGATTTTTTTGTTGTTGTTTTTAGGTGGCGGCAGCAGCTTCGCCACATCCTCCCTCTCGGCGTGTTGCACGTGGGAATAAATAGATTAAAAAAAAAAAAAAAAAAAAGTGGGGAAAAAAAACCCCAAGAAAAGCCTAAAACGATAAAAATCTCCGTGAGAAATCTCTGGGAAAGGAGAGCGGGGAGCTCCGAGCGCCTGAGTTTGTGTGGGGATGAAGTTCAGGGGCTGCCCTGCCCGGAGCCCGCAGAGTTCCCTGTGTGAGTGTGAGTGTGAGTGTGAGTGTGAGTGTGAGTGTGAGTGTGTGAGTGTGAGTGTGTGAGTGTGAGTGTGTGAGTGTGAGTGTGTGAGCGTGAGTGTGCAAGGAACCGGGTGGCTGCAGCGATTCTCCCCGCACCGCTGTTCCCAGCCCTCATAAAAACCGAATTTCACGTGGCTCCAGCCCGCGGCTGGACGAGCCTGGGAATCGATCTCCCTGCGAGGTTTAAAGAATTAAACTTTGATACCGTGTCCAGCACCGAACCCGCCATCTGCTCCCGCTTTTTGGGGGCCGAGTGTGCTACTTTTTTTTTTTTTTTTTTTTTTTTTTAATTTAATTTAATTTAGGCTGGTTTTCTGTGGCGTGCTGTTTCTTTGGGGTGGTTTTTTTGTTTGTTTGTTGGGTGTTTTTTGGTTTTTTTGTTTGTTAGTTTGGTTTGTTTTGGTTTATTTGTGTGTGTGTGTGTTTTTGATTTTTTTGTGTGTGTGTTTGTTGTTTTGTTGGCGGGGGGGTTGTGTTTGGTTTGGTTTTTTTTTAATTTAATTTAAGCTGATTTTCTGTGGCGTGCTGTTTCTTGGGTGTTTTATTTGTTTGTTTGTTTGTTGGGGGTTTTTTGAGTTTTTGGTTGGTTGGTTTCGTTTGGTTTATTTTTGTGTGTGTGTTTGATTTTTTGTGTGTGTGTTTGATTTTTTTGTGTGTGTTTGTTTTGTTGGGGGAGTTTTTTGTGTTTGGTTTTTTTTGTTGTGTTTTGTTGGGTTTTTTGTTTCTGGGGTTTTTTTTGTTTGGTTGTTTTTGGTTTTGTGTTTTTGTTTTTGTTCTTGTTCTGGTTTTGTTTTGGTTTTGGTTTTGGTTTTTTGGGGGTTTTTTTGTGGTTTTTTTTTTAACTTCTTCCACCCGGTACAAGAAAAAAACCAAACCAAACCAAACCCCCCCAGCCTTACCTTGGAGGTTTTTAACCCCGGTGCGTGCTTTCCTCCCGAAACCGGCGGCTCTCGCCTCTAAACAAACACCCGAGGCGGCGACGCGGGGAGGATGGAGAGAAAAAAAAAAAAAACCCAACCAGCGGAAAATACCAGGGAAAAATTTCGGGCTCCTTGTGCCTCCCGCCTCAGGAACAAGGCGCCGCTTTAGGGCCTCCGAAGCCCTAAAACGGAAAAGGACAATCTGGGCCGGTTAATCATAAACCCCCCAGCCCGGTAACAACGGCCCCGCAGGGCAGCGCCCGGCCCGCCCCGCCCGCGTCTGCGGCCGCGGAGCCGGAAAACCGGGCAGGGAAGGGGGGAAAGATCGGGATCAGACCCCGGGGCCAAGCCGGGGGTTTGGGGCTCCTTTCTCAAGGGAAAGAGGAGGGTGAGGTGGGGGCGCTTGGGTTTTAATTGTTGTTTTGGTTTTGTTTTGGTTTTGGTTTTGTTTGGGGTTTTTTTTTGTTGTTGTTGTTTTGTTGTGGGGTTTTTTGTGGGTTTTTTTGTGGCTTTTTTTTCCTTTTTTTTGTTTTGTTTTTTGGGGTTTTTTTTCCGAGTTTAAAAAAAGCCCCAAAAAGAGGAGCTTACCTGCAGCTGAAGGGATGGATTCTCCTCCTTTCCCAAGGAGAAAAATCCCAAGGGAAACAGGAGGGCGAGATGGGGGAACTTCGTTTTTAATTGGTTTTTTGTTGTTTTTTTTTCCGAGTTCCTAAAAAGCCCCAAAAAGAGGAGCCTACCTGCAGCTGAAGGGACGGATTCTCCTCCTCTCCCAAGGGACAGAAAAGGTTGAGGTGGTGGAGCTTTGTTTTTAATTTTTTTTTTTCCCAATTTATAAAAAGCACCCCCAAAAAGAGGAGCCTACCTGCAGCTGAAGGGACGGATTCTCCCTCCCCGGCTCCTCCAGGCTCGGGTTAAACCCGGGTTTAACCCAACGCTTCTCCCTCCATCAAATCCTGGCTGATATTTTCCATCCCACACGAGTTTGAGTTTGAATCAGGCCGGGCTCAGGGGGGTGAGCCCCTTCCCAAAGAGAGAGAAACTCACCCGTTTATTTGGATTTTTTTTTTTTAATTTTTTTTTCTGGGAACAATCTCCGCTCCTGTACCTGCGCCTGTGCCCTCCCTCCCTCGTGCAGGGCCCTTCCCTCCCTTCCTCCCCGCCTCAACGGTGGTTTGGGGGTTTTTTGGGGCCTTTTTTGGGGTTTTGGGTCTTTTTTTTTTTTTTTTTGAGAGAGATATCCTAAACACATCGCGGGCACCCCAAAGCAGACCCAGAGGAATCCGCTAAGCGCGAGTTGGACGATGATTTTGGGGGTTTTTTGGGCCGTTTTGGGTTTTTTTTTTGAGAGATATCCCAATTACACCTTGGACATCCCAAAGCAGAGCCAGAGGAATTTGCTAAGCGCCACTTGGACGATGGTTTCGGTTTTTTTTGGCCTTTTTGGGGGGGTTTTGGGAATTTTTTTTGGAGGGATATCTCAATTACACCTTGGACATCCCAAAGCAGAGCCAGAGGAATTTGCTAAGAGCCAGTTGGACGATGATTTTGGGGGTTTTTGAGCCTTTTTTGGGGGTTTTGGGGTTGTTTTTGGAGGGGTGTCCCAATTAAACCCTGGGCACGCCAAAGCAGAGCCAGAGGAATCCGATAAACGAGAGTTGGATTATGGTTTGGGGGGGTTTGGGGGACTTTTTAGGGTTTTGGGGGTGGTTTGGGGGCTTTTTTTTTGTTTTTTGGCCTTTTCCCAACTGCACCGCCCAAAGCAGAGCCAGAGGGATCCTCTAAGCGCGGGTTGGACGATGATTTTGGGGTTTTTGGGGGGGACTTTGGTGGGGTTCGGGGTCGTTTTTTTGGGGTTACACCTCAAAGAAGAGCACAGGGGTGCAAAAAAAAAAAAAAAAAAAAAAAAACCAAACCACAACACAACAACCCCAAACAAACCAAAACAAAAAAAAACCCTCAGCAGGAATTCCCTGGAAGTCGAAATATTGTTCCAAGCAGGGAGAGGAGAATCCGGGCAACTCCAAACTTGAGTTCAACTTTCTCCCCTTTTCCCACTTTCCCGGGGCTCGGGTCCCGATTCTGAGATTACAAAACCTCATTTTAAATTGGGTTTTTTTTGGGGGGGGTTGCATATTTATTTTCCTTTTTTAATTTATTTTATATATATATATTTTTTTTTTTTTTTTAAGCCAGGGTAAACTTTCGGTCCTTGGTTTTGCATGTTTCTTTCCCCCTTTTTTTTTTTATATATATATATATTTAATTTTTTTTTTAAACTTTCGGCCCTTGGAAAATTGCCCACACGTGTAACTTGGGGTTTTTTTGGTTTTCTTTTTTTTTGGCTTCTCCTCAGACAAGGAATTCCCCCTCCTCCTTCTCCTTCCCTCCCTCCCTGCGCACTCAGGGATTTTTAACAGACGGCAGCATTCAAACCGCCAGCACAGGAAATGGCCAAGGTAGATCTTTTAGGCTACAGAAACTTATTTCAGGGTTGTTTTGGGTTTTTTTTTTTCTTTTTTCATTTTATTTTTTTTCCCGAAAGTTTTACCCTTCAGGAGGGAATTTCGCGTGTTTGGGCAGGGGAGGGTGGCCCGTGACTGAAGTTTCTTTCATAACCTCTTAGAGCTGCCTAAATGTATCGTTCATAAATTATCTTGGGGGGGTTTAATCCTGGTTCCTGACCCTTTAAATTAAAAAAAAAATAAAAAAGAAAAAAAAGGGGGGAAAGGAAAAAAAGGGGAAAAAAAAGGAAAAAAAAAAAGGGGGAAAAAGAAAAAAAAAGGAAAAAGGAGGGAAAAGGAAAAAAAGGGGAAAAAAAGAAAAAAAAAGGAAAAAAAAGGGAAAAAATGGAAAAAAAAAAGGAATTTCCTCGTTGTTGTGATTACCGGCGTTGCTATAATTAGAATGTTGGAACGTTCAGCATCATTTAAAATAAACCCTCTGAAGGCTGAATTTCATCTCCGGACTCTTCCGTAGCCGTGAAGTTCACCACCCTCAGCTCTTACCTTCCTTTAGCAGCTTCCCAACCCCAACCCAGGGGGGAAAAAAAAATATAAAAAAATCCCTAAAATCACTCAGGTGCGGTAAAAAACCCCCAAACCCTGCCCCGTCCGGGCTTCAGGATGCGGGGAAAACTCCCAAATTCTCCTTCACCTTCCTCGCCTCAGAGCTCCGGAGGCGAAATCGGCCGGAAGAAGCGGCCGGTTTTTATTAAACGATTAAAAAAAATAAATTAAAAAGGCCAAAAAAAATCCAAAAAACCCTTTAAAAAGGGGTTTAATTGCATTTCCGGGAAGAAAAGGACCAGCCGTTCCTGTCTGAAATCCCGACTTGTAAATCAGCGAGGCGCGTTTCAGGGATATTTTTGGGGGTTTTGGGGTTGTTGGGAGCTGCCTGCCGGGAGGGGGTTCCCAGCAAAAAATCCCTTCCCTGAGCAGCCAAAAGAGAGAATTCAGGATCGGGAGCCGGGCTCGGAATATCCCGAATTTTCCCTCCCCAGCCAAAGCGCGGGGAAAAGTTTCCACCCCGAGTGGTTTTTATGTTTTTTTTTTTGTTTGTTTGTTTGTTTTTTGTTTGTTTGTTTTTTGTTTGTTTTTTTTTTTTTAAATCGCTGTTTCCACTTCCTCGCATCCCGCTCGCACCTCTTTAATTAATCCCATTTTCCAACCCGGCCACTTCCCGCCTCATTTCTTCCCGAAAAAATTCAGATTTTTCCGCGCTGCTCCAAGGGGTTTTTTAATTCTTATTTGTTTTGGTTTGGTTTTGGTTTTGTTTTGTTGGGGTTTTTTGTTGTTGTTGTTGTTGTTTTGCCAACAGAAAAGCTTCTTTAATTTCATTTCATTTCATTTCATTTCATTTCTGAGCGGGTTTTCAAAGAGGGATTTACAATCCAGGCAGCACCGCCCAGGTCTCCGAGCCACGGTTGGCCTCAAACCCCTCTCAGAAAAAAGAAACCCTAAAAAAAACCTAAAAAAACCCCAAAAACAAAAAAAACTAAAAAAAAAAAAAAAACTAAAAAAAGAGACGAACGGCGGGGAAATGGATTTAAAAACAAAAAATAATAAAAAAAAATAAATTTAAAAAATCAACTCCTGAAGGCACGGAAACCTCCAGAGCAAACGGTTTTTTTTTTTTACAGATCTCCTCGCGAGGTTGGGAGGTTTCCCATCCACCAGGGACCCCCAAACCCTTTCGCTCTCGGCCTCTCCACGCTGCCGAGGATCCTTCCCGGCTCTGAAATTTATCTACTCCAGAAAATGATACACTCACACGCTGCCACGGCTCCGTTATTTATAGGAGAGGGCGCGCCAGGATGGGTTTGCTTTGGTTGAGTTTTTTATTTTTTTTTCCCTTTCCCTTTCCTTTTTTTTTTTTTTTTTTTTTCTTTATATATATATTTTTTTTTCGCCTTTACCAGGAATATATTTTATTACAGGTGAGAGAGCGCACGGAACAGGTGTTCGGCTTCAATTAACGCTCAATAATTCCATTTTCTCGCCCTCCTCCAACGCCGGCGCGGCTGTTTATCCATCACAGGCTGGATAAACACAAATCCCCGGCGCCGAGCGGGTTTAAATCTTTCAATCAGCTCAGGTTTGGGGTTTTTTTGTTGTATTTTTTGGGGTTTTTTTCCCCTCCCCGCCCCGAATCTCTTTGTGGAACTGTCGGGGTTGATGATTTTTTTTTTTTTTTAATTTTATATTTATATATATAATTCTTCTTTTTTTTTTTTTTTTAAAGAATCATTTCTGAGAGGCAATAAAGCCGAGAAATATGACAGCGCGAGCCACCCGCTCGTATTTCACGCCTTGGTGACACTCGGGTTCCTTCCTTCCCAAACCTCAGCAGCTCCTCGGGAAGTTTAAAGAAAGGCAAGGAGGAAATAATAAATTAAAAAAAAATAAAAATACTCATAAAATTAAAAAAAAAAAAATCGAATAGAAAGGCGAAAAGTTGGGGAAAAAAATCAAGAATTTCCCCTCCTGGAGGGGAGCGAGCGGCGATCCTGCCCCGCGCTCCTCCCCTTCTCCCTGGCTGGTTTGGGGGATTTGTTTGGGAATTTTTGGGGGATTTCTTTTGGAATTTTTAGGGGTTTATTTTTGGAAAATCCCCCTGGAAAGGGAAGGGGGCCTGGCGGGTGGCTCACCTGGGGACAGAAGGGTCCCCAAACTGTCCCCAAACTGTCCCCAAACCTCACCTTGGGCTGCAGCTCTGGAAGCGGAGCCGCTCCTCCGGGAGGGCGAGGGTTTGGAGCTGCCCGGGGGTGGCAAAAAATGAGATTTAAAACCCAAATCTCCTTCCCCACCACCCTCACCCGCTGGATATTATTATTATTATTATTATTATTATTATTATTACTATTACTATTACTATTACTATTTTCATTATTACTATTATTATTATTATTACTATTGCTATTGCTATTGCTATTACTACTACTATTATTACTATTGCTATTATTACTATTACTATTATTTTTAATAAAACGAGTCCTAAAAGCGCCTCATTTGGAGGAAATCCGGACAGGGGCGCTGATGGGGGTGGGGAAAAAAAAAATATTAAAAATCTCAGCTTTTGGGCCAGGGGATTTTTAATCACTTCCCTGCTCTGGCGGCGGCAGCAACTCCCCGCCTCAGGAAGGCGAAAAATCAGATTTTTTTTATTTTTTTCCCCCCTCGTTTCAGGCGGTAATTAGCGCCTCTGCCCCCGTTATTATCGGCCTGGCTCATAAAGACTCCCAGCCCCGAACTCGGCATTTAAAAAAAAAAAAATAAATAAAAAGATTTATCTTTCCTAGAAAATCTCCTCCACTCCAAACATCCTCGGGGGTGAGAGGGGGCAGGAGATTTAAAAGAAGCGAAACCGAGCCCGAAATCCAGGAAAATCACTTTTTTATTATTTTTTTTATTATTATTTTTTTTTCTTCCCCAGGATGGCGGGGGAGCAGCTTCCCCTTCACCCAGCACTGACGGAACCTCTGGCAATAAACGGATTTATCCTCAGAACTCTGGAGTGGAAATTTAAAAACAACTCCCCCACCCAAAAAAAAAAATCCCGAAATCTCATTTTTTTGGGAAAAAAAAAAAAAAAAAAGAGAGGAGAGGGGGTGGCCTTGGACACTTTTTATTTTTTTTTTTTTTTTTCGCTCCCTTTTTCTCTTCTTCCCAAGCCCGGGCAATAAATCCGAGGCTATAAAACTCAAAGCGAGCCGGGTGGAAGTTTTTATGAAACTCTTGAAGCATCACGAGTTTTGAGGCGTCCCGTAACAAAGGCGGCTCGGTGGCGCTCCGGCTTTTACTGGCCTCGTAAAGTTCGGGGGGGAGAAGAAAATAAAAAAAAGCTTCTGAATTTCAGAATTATCCCAGGGGATATTTTTAAATTTATTTTTATTATTATTATTAATTATTATTATTATTATTTAATATATTTATAAGGGTATCCTCCCAGCACCCAGCGCCGCAGGGGTTGATTTGGTCGGTCAAAAAAAAATTCAAATTATTATTTTTTTTTCTTTCTTTTTTTTTAATTTCATCTTTCCCTGCCTTAAGCATCCCTCTTCCTCCTCCCCCATCCCGGCGGGTGAATGATTTTTTTTGATGTAATTATTTCTATCAGAGCCCTCTGGATAAGCAGTTTTTCCTTCCCCAAAACCCAAACCCGCGGATTTTTGCGCGTTTTTATTTTTATTTTAGCTGGCTGTGCGATCCGTTAGGAAATCCCTGCCCGGAGCGGGGTGGGGGCGGTCCCTGTGGTTATTCCCTGGGGGATTTTTGGGGTTGTTTTGGGGTTTTTTTTGTGGTTCTCCGGAGTGGCCCAGAAGCGGTTTTTCTCTCCAATTCCCCCGTGCTCGTTATTAAAGGCGAAGCCAGCGCATCAGCATCTTCCTTTAACAGGGGGGGAAAGGGCGGGGGGGAAATAATAAAAATTTAAAATAAAAAAAAAAAAATCCCACCCCCATCCCTCCCTTGGGATTCCCTCCCCGCGATATTCCAGCAGCAAAAAGCCAGAGGCTGCAGAAGGGGGAAAAAAAAATAAAATAAAATAAAAAGTGGAAATATCAGAATAGTCACGTGGGGGGGGAGAAGCGTTTTAAATTTATTTTATTTTATTTTGTTTTGTTGTTTTATTTTATTTTATATTTAATTTTATTTTATATTTTATATTTTATTTTATTTATTTTTTTATTATTTTATATTTTATATTTTACATTTTATATTTTATATTTTATATTTTATATTTTATATTTTATAATTATAGTTTACATTTTATATTTTATATTTTATATTTTATATTTTACATTTTATATTTTACATTTTACATTTTACATTTTACATTTTATATTTTACATTTTACATTTTATTTCATTTTCTTTCTATATTTTATTTTATTTTATTTTATTTTATTTTATTTTATTTTATTTTATTTACTCCCCCCCCCCTCCCCGCCCGCAGCCCACCCCGCACAACTCCTGACGCTGCGCGACACGGCACAAACATAAAACAATCCATCCTTGATATGGAATGCAAGGGCGGATGACAGCGCAGCGCAGCCCCCTCGGCCGCGATTGATTTACGCCGAGGCTGACGCTTTATCAGGCTCACGAAAAAAAGTTTGACCAATCATTTCGCCGCCAGCTCACAACACGGCAGCCCAACTGTACTTTGTTGGCCGGGAAGTTGGGGGAAAAAAGAGGGGGTTAGAGTACAAATCCAGAGCTGCCCCTCTCTGCTTCTTGATAGAGCTCTCTCTCTCTATATATATTTCAATTTTTTAAAAAATTATTCTTTTCTTAAATATCTTTTTTTAATTTATTTTTTTAATTTTTTATTTTTGATATATTTTTTTTCTTCCATTTTTGACCCTTCGTAATTTCCGATTATTTTTCCTTCCCGATTTTTTGACTTGGTTTTTTTGGTTTTTTTTTTTTTTTCATTTCCCATTTCTTCTTTTAATTATTTCCCCCCCCCCCTTTTTTGTTTTTTTAATCGAATTTCCGACTTTTTAAAAATTTTTTTTCAATTCAATTTTTTATCACCGCCAGCATCACCACCATAATTTTTATTTCTTTATTATTTTATTATTATTACTATTATTACTATTTTTTCCCTTCTTCCCACCGCACCGTGGCCCTCTTATGATGTCTGACAATGTCCATCTCCGGCACCCTCAGCAACTATTACGTCGACTCCATCATAAGTCATGAGAACGAAGATTCCCCCTCAACCAAATTCCCGGCCGCCCAATACCCGGCAGCCCGGCAAGGCGGCGGCCCCGGCGAGCACCTCGAGTTCCCCTCGTGCAGCTTCCAACCGAAACCCGCCGTGTTCGGCGCCTCCTGGAGCCCCCTGAACGCCCCGGCCGTGTACCACCCCTACCTCCCAGCGCAGAACCTCCCTGCCGAGAGCGGCCGCTACCTGCGGGGCTGGCTGGAGCCCGCGCCCCGCGCACAACCCGCGCCCGGCCCGCTCAAAACAGAACCGCTGCTCGCTCCCAGCCGGGATATCCAAAAAAACCATCGGCAGTACGAGTTAGAAACTTCTGCTGGTGCCGAAGGAGGAGGGCTGGCTGGCGAGCAAAGGCCGCCCGGCTTCGAGGACAATAAAGTTTGTGAAGGAAGCGAGGACAAAGACAGGAGAGATCAAAGTAAGTGATTAAAAAAAAAAAAAGTGAGGAAGTCAAAGCGGCGTTAAAAAAAGCTGGAGGAGGCGCAATAAAATTAAAAAAAAAAAAAGAGTGGGGAGGAGGTTGGGGAAGGGGGGGGGTAGAATGAGGAGGGAAGTTGAAAATGAGGGAGAGAGAGAGAGAGGGGAAATAAAAAAGGGGAATAAAAAAAGAAAAGAAACCGGAAAAAAAAAAAAGTCTCAGCTGGCTGGTGCCCAGAGAAGGGGAGAGGTGGGGAGGGGATGGGGGCATTGTCTGTGCGCGGGGTGAGGGGGGAGGAAATCGAAATAAAAATCAAAATCCCGCCTCGTCCCCCCCTCCCCGCGCCCCGGCCTTAAAGGGAGCGGGGAAAAGCGGGAGCGAGTTCCGCAGGCGCTGCCCAGGGGAGAGAATGTGCGCGGGTGCGGGCGGGGAGCGCGGAAATGCCGCGGGGGAGGAGGGAGAGCCGGTGAGGAAATGGGGGGGGGGGGAAAAAAGGGAAAAAAAGGGGGGGAAAAAAGGAGGAAAAAGGGGAAAAAAAGGGGAAAAAGGGAGAAAAAATGGGAAAAAAAGGGGGGAAAAGGGGGGAAAAATGGGGAAAAAAAAGGGGAAAAAGGGAGAAAAATGGGAAAAAAAGGGGAAAAAAGTGGGGGGAAAAAGGGGGGAAAGAAGAGGAAAAAGGCGGAAAAAAAGGGGAAAAATGGAAAAAATGGAAAAAAGGGAAAAAAGATGGAAAAGGGAAAAGGGGAAAAAAGGGGGAAAAGGGGAAAAAATGGGGAAAAAAGGGGGAAAAAAGAGAGGAAAAAAAATAAAAGGAGAAGAAGAGGAGAAATCGCTGGGTGAGCAAAAGTTCCCGCCGGGGATGGTGGAGGGGGGAAGTGCGGAGCGGCGGGGAAGGCGCGGAGGTTCCGCGCTCGGGGGGGGGTTTCCCCCTCCTCCTCCTCCTCTCCTCGGCGGTGTTTATTCGCGCGCCGGTTTTAATTGTTTGTTTGTTCATTAAACAAGGCATCCCGCGGCCGGGGTTGAGGCTTTTAGTTTTTTTTTTAAAAAAAAAAAAAAAGGGAGAGAGAGGAGAAGAAGGAGGGAGGGAGGGAGGGGGGCGCGCGGAAGTTAATTAGCTTTTATATCGGTTTTATATCGGTTTTATATCGGTTTTATATCGGTTTTATATCGGTTTTATATCGGTTTTTATATCGGTTTTTATACCGGCTGTTAGCTCGGCTGTTAGCTCGGTTTTTATTCCGAATTTTGCCGGCTCTGGGGGGCACAGCCAAACTCCAGCCTGGGCTCTTCCCGCCCGCCTGGGGCGCCTTTTTCGGCCTTCGAAAAAAGAGATTTCAAAATAATAATAATGGCAAGGAATGGCCCGGACAAATGTTTAAGGCCGCGCCGATAAGGCTGTTAATATCGTTATTATTGTAATTATTATTATAATTAATAATGGGGTTTGGGTTGGAGGGAGGGAGCGGCGCTGCCTCCCCTCGCTGCTTTCAGGCTGGAAGTGACAACCTCGGCTTCACCCTCCCGGGAAATATTTTTTTTGTTTTTTTTCCAGAAAAAGCCGAACTTTTCCGAGCTGGCAGAGCAGGGGGGAGACTCCCCGCCCATTTTTTTATTTTTTTTCCCTTTAAATGAACTTTTTTTCCTCGCTAAAAACAGAGAATTTTCTCTCCCCCTCACCTCGCGCTTCCCTGCTCTTGCTGGATGTTCTGGTGGCTTCTTCCTTTCTTTTATTTTTCTTTTCTTTTCTTTTTAAATTTATTTATCTTTTTTTTTTTTTTCCTCTATCATTTAACTCTCCAGCAGACAAAAAAAAAGAGAAAAAAAAAGTTTTTTTCTCTCGTGCTGGGCAGAAATCCAGAACAAACTCAAACCGGGCGGGGAAGGACTGGAGGGGGGGAGATCAAACCCCCGCGTTTGGTGCGGGGCTGCCCCCGAAAATCCAACCCGAAAAATCCAACGCTGGGAAACTTTGTCCCAGAAAAACAAAACAAAACAAAAAAAAAAAAATCGTTATTAAAGCCGAGAGTGTGGGCGCGCTGTGGTTTTCCTGCCGTTGTGGAGAATTTCGGGATTTTTTTTGGGTTTTTTTGTTTGTTTGTTTGGGGGTTTTGTTTGTTTGTTTGTGTTTTTTTGTTTTGTTTTGTTTGTTTTTTAAAAAATAATTTAATTTAGGGCTGGCCTTGAGAGCCTGCCAGGGCTGCTCTGCAGCGAGTCCTGATGCCCATTCCCCCGGCTCTTCCCGGGTCACTATTTTATTTTATTTTATTTTATTTTATTTTATTTTATTTTATTTTATTTTATTTTATTTTACTTTACTTTACTTTACTTTACATTACTTTACTTTACTTTACTCTACTTTACTTTACTTTACTTTACTTTACTTCATTTCATTTCATTTCATTTCATTTCATTTCGTTTTATATTTTATTTTACTTTATTTTACTTCACTTTATTTTACTTCATTTCATTTCATTTCATTTCATTTCATTTCATTTCATTTCATTTCATTTCATTTCACATTTGATATTTCACATTTGATATTTCACACTTTATTCCGTTTTTATTTTTCACCAGCCTTTTCCTCCCTAACGAATCCCCCGCCCGGAAGCTGTTAAATGATTTTGCTGGATTTTTTGAGAGAGAAAAAAAGAGAAAAAAAACCAAAAAAAAAGAAATTCCAGGACCTCTCTCGATTCTCTTTCCCGCTCGGGGATTTGAGTGCAGCAAAGAGATAAAACACCGGAGTCTAAAATACATTTTAACCACCCAAAATACGACAAAAAAAAACCCCAAAAAACCAAAAAAAACCCCCAAACCAAGCCCGTTCTGAAGCAGAGCCCTCCGCTGCCATTAAAGGCCGGGGAGCAGGATTAACAGCATCAATAATTAACAGCTTTCCTCCTCTTTAATATTTAATTCCGAATATTCCAGCCAGTCAATTACACGAAGGAAACGGCGGCGCAGGATTTGTAAAGGGGCGGGGGGGAGGCAGCACTGACACGGGAAGAGATTATTTGATTTATTTTTATTATTCTTTTTCTTTGAAATATTCAATGTATTTCTCTCTATTTTTAATTTTTTTATTATTATTATTTATTATTATTTTTGCGTGGCGTGTCCGTGCGTTTCTAACGCTCCGTGCACTGACGCGGGAAGATGAAGTGGATTATTATTTAATTTTTTTTTAATTATTTTTTTCTTTGAAATATTCAATACATTTCTCTTTTTATGATTTATTTTATTTAATTATTTTTATTTTTTTTGCGTGGCGTGTCCGTGCCTTTCTAACGCTCCACACACCGACACGGGGAAGATTAAGCGGATTATTATTTCATTTATTTATCGTTATTATTTTTCTTTGAAATATTCAATATATTTCTCTTTTTATTATATTTTTATTATTTTTTACGTGGCGTGTCCGTGCGTTTCTAACGCTCCGTTTCATCCCTGGGAAGGTTTTTTTATGGCCGCGGCCGTAATTCCAGGGGAGGAAAGGAAATAAAAAGCAGGAGAAACCCCTCATTTTCCTGCCTCCCGCCTCCCCCTTAGCCAATATTCGCACTTAATTAGCGAAAGGCTCATTAGTGACCCTAAAGCCGCTTCGCTTGCGGGTGCGAGTTTCACCGCCTCGGGCCTCTGCCGGCCGGGTGGGTTCTGCTCCCTCAAAATTCCTCAAAATTCCTCAAAATTTTCCTTTTTTTGGGTTTTCCCCCTCCTCCCCCCCCCCCCCCTCAGCATTTCCACGCAGCTTTTCCCACCCGAGAGCTTTTATTTTATTTTATTTTATTTTATTTTATTTTATTTATAAATTTTAAAATTATATATTTAAATTTTTTTAAAAATCATTTGTTTTATTTCTTTTTAAATTTTTTGTAGTTTATTTTGTGTTTTATGTATTTTACTTTATTTTACTTTTTTACTTTATTTTTTTTACTTTATTTTACTTTATTTTACTTTATTTTACTTTACTTTTTTTAACTTTATTTTACTTTATTTTACTTTTTAAACTTTATTTTACTCTATTTTACTTTTTTTACTTTATTTTACTTTATTATACTTTATTTTATTTTACTTTATTTTACTTTTTTTACTTTATTATACTTTATTTTACTTTATCATTTAATTTCATTTCATTTTTATTTAAACTTTTTGACCGCATTTCCAGCCCCACAACCGCTCCCAGAGGGTTTTTAGGGCGGCCACAGCGGGGGTTTGGGGTTTGGGGTTTGGGGTTTGGCCAAATTGCACCAAAAAAAATCAAAAATAATTTAAAAACCGAGCAGAGTTTATTTAGGAAAAACTCCTCCGGACTTCCCCTCTCTGCGGGACGGGGCTGAGGGGGAAAATCCTGGGGGGAAAATGGGGAGAAAAGGGAATTTTGGGGGGAAAGGGGAGCGATTTGTTTGGGATGTGGGGAGCCGGGGGGGTGAGGGTTCAGCTGGGAGCCCAAAAACCCCGGGGGGGCACCCGAAACCACCAGGGGAGGCACCCAAACCCCCAGAAATGAACCCAAACCCCAGAAATGACCCCAAATCCCCAGAAATCACCCCAAACCTCCAGAAATTACCCCATAACCCCCCAAAATGACCCCAAATCCCAGAAATTACCCCAAAACCTGCAGAAATTACCCCAAATCCCCAAAAATTATCCCAAAGCCCCAGAAATTACCCCAAACCTGCAGAAATTACCCCAAAACCCCCCAAAATGAACCCAAAACCTGCAGAAATTACCCCAAAACCGCAGAAATGACCCATAACGCCCCAGAAATGACCCCAAATACCCAGAAATTACCCCAAAACCTGCAGAAATTACCCCAAACCTCCAGAAATGACCCCAAAACTGCAGAAATTATCCCAAACCTGCAGGAATGACCCCAAAACCTGCAGAAATTACCCCAAAACCTGCAGGAATGACCCCAAAAACTGCAGAAATTACCCCAAACCTCCAGAAATGACCCCAAATCCCCAGAAATGAACCCAAATTTTAGATTTGGGGGGGGGGGGGGGGTTAGGGTTTTTTGGGGGGAATTCTGGGAGAATTGGGGTTTGGGGTTTTTTTTCTTTGGAGGGGGGTTCTGTTTGGGTTTTTTGTTGGTTTTTTGGGTTTTTTTTGTGGTTTGTTTTTGTTTGGGTTTCTTTTTCTTTGGTGGTTGTTTTGGGTTTGTTTGGGTTTTTTTTTTGTGTGTGTGTTTTTGTTGTTTTGTGTTTGTTTGTTCGTTCTTAAATTGGGGTTTAGTGGGATTTATTTCTTTATTTACTTATTTACTTATTTATTTTATTTTTATTTTCATTTTTATTATTTTGGGGGTTCCCCCCCCCACCCCTCATTCCAACCCCCCCACCTGGGAATTCACCACCAACACCAACACCCAACCCGACACAGCCACTAAAAATACAAAACCAAAAAAAACACCAAAAAAACCACAACAAAACCCCCCCAAAAACCCAAATAACCCAACAAAATCCCCCAAAAACCCAAAAAAAAAAAAACAAAAAAAAAAACCCAAACAAAAAAAAAACCACCCCAGAAAATAAAAACCAAACCAACACCCCCCAAAAAACAACAAACCACAGAAAAAAAAAACACTTTAAAAAAAACCCACAAAAAACACCAAAAAACCAAAAAGAACCACCAAAAAACCCTTAAAAGACCCCCAAAACAAAAAACCCTCCAAAACCCTCCCAAAACCCCAACCCCCCCAAAAAAAACCTCCAAAACCCCCCAACCCCCCACCCCAAAAATACCCCTCAAACACCTCCGAAAACCAAAAAATACCCCAAAAATACCCAAAGGGAAAAAAAACCCCAGAACCCCCCCCAAAAAAAAACCACAAAAAAATCCCCCAAAAAACCCCCACAAAAAAACCCACCAAACCCAACCAAACAAACAAACAAAAAACCACCAAAAAACCCCAAACAAAACCAAAACAACCCCCCCCCAAAAAACCACCAAAAAAAGCCCCACAAATTTAAAAAAAAAATAAATAAAAAAACCAAACCAAACCAAAACAATAACAACAACAAAAAAAAAAAAAAAAAAAACACAAAAAAACCCCAACAAACTCTTAGGGAAAAAAAAAAAATTAAAAAAAAACCCACCAAAAACCGCTGAAATTTCTGATTTCCTCTCCTTTTTTCCCCTCCCCTTGTTTTTAAAACTTTTTTTAAAAATAATTTTTAAATTTTAAATTTATCATTTATAATTGAAATTTAAATTTATATATTTTTTTAAATTATTTTGTAAATTATTTTTAAAATTTTTTTAAATTATTTTTAAAAATTTCTTTAAAAAATTAATTTTAATATTTTAATTTTTAAAAAAAAAATTTAATTTTAATTTTTTTTTAATTTTAAATTTTTTTTTATTTAATTTTTTTTTTTCTTTTTTCCCCTTTTTTCTCTCTCCGCAGGTAACCCCGCGGCCGGCTGGCTGCAGGCGCGCTCCTCGCGCAAGAAGCGCTGCCCGTACAGCAAATTCCAGACGCTGGAGCTGGAGAAGGAATTCCTGTTCAACATGTACCTGACCCGCGACCGGCGGCACGAGGTGGCCCGGCTGCTCAACCTCAGCGAGCGGCAGGTCAAGATCTGGTTCCAGAACCGCCGCATGAAAATGAAGAAAATGAACAAGGAGCAGGGCAAGGAATGAGAGAGAGAGAGAGAGAGATCCGCCTCAAAAATCCGCTTTTTCCCCCTCAAAAATCCCATTTTTCCGCTCAAAAATCCGAATTTTCTCTTAAAAAATCCGATTTTTCCGCTCAAAAATCCCATTTTTCTCTTCAAAAATACGATTTTCTCTTAAAAAAATCTGATTTTTCTCTTCAAAAATCCGATTTTTCCGCTCAAAAATCCTATTTTCTCTTAAAAATCCCATTTTTCTCTTCAAAAATCTGATTTTCCCTTAAAAATCCCATTTTTCTCTTCAAAAATCCACTTCTTCCACTCAAAAATCTGCTTTTCCCCCACAAAAATCGGCTTTTCCCCCTTAAAAATCCACTTTTCCCCCCTCAAAAATCCGCTTTTCCTTCAAAAATCCGCTTTTCCCCTTAAAAATCCACTTTTCCCCCTCGAAAATCGGCTTTCCCCCACAAAAATCGACTTTTTCTCCCTCAAAAATCCATTTTTTCCCCCTCCCCGGTGCTGCCGGAGCCCCCCAAGTCCCAGCTCCGCTTTTCCGTGCACGGTGTTGTCCGTTTTCCCTTTTATAAATTGATTTTTTTTCATCTCAGCTCCTTTTTTGGGGGTTTATTTCTCTTTTCCTTGGATTTTTTTAAAATTATTTTTCCCCCTCTCCTCCCTTTCTTTTTTTTTTTTTTTTTCGTGCAGGTTGTTGTCCGTTTTCCCATTTTTAAAAAATATATATATTTTTTAATCTCAACCCAAAACGCAACTCCTTTTTGGGGGGAGTTTATTTCTCCCTCCTTGGATTTTTATTTTTATTTTTTTAATTTTTTCCCCTTCTCTCTCTTTTATTTATTTTTTTTTAATTCCAGCGCTACAGAGCTCAGAACAACTTTTCCCTTTTTATTATTTATTTTATTTTATTTTATTTTTTTAAATTCGCTTTATTCCCCCACCAAAAAAAAAAAAAAAAAAAAAAAAGCATAAAAATTTTTCTTTTTTTTCCTTTTTTTTCCTTTTTTTTCTTATTTTTTTGTCTGGTTTTTTTTGCGGTTTTTTTCCCCCAAAACCCCTCCCAGGCCCGCCCAGGTGGCCCAGGACCCAGACGCTTTAATTAAACTCCCGCAAGACAGACACGTTCGTTAAGGCTCGCCTTTTAATTGCACCCAACAAATCATTTGCCATTCGCCAGCTCCAGCCCGGGGCTCGCCGGCTCCTTGACAGCCCCAAAAAAAAAATTGGAATTTTTAATATTTTTTTCCTCCTTTTTGATTTTTTTCCCCATTATTTCACTTTTTTTTTAAATTTTTTTAAATTTTTTTTTAAATTTTTTTTTAAATTTAATTTTTTTAAATTTTTTTTTAGAATTTTTTTATTATTATTATTATTATTATTATTTTTAAGCACGGTTTGTAACTCGGAATTTCCATTCCGGCCTCGCTTTGGCTTCGAGCTGAAAAAAAAGTTTCTCGGGACTTTTTTTTTGTTTATTTTGGGGCGGATCCGCCCGGTTTTGGTGATTTTTGGGAGAGAAAAGAGAGAGGGGACGGGGGGGGCACCCCCCGCTGTAAATTATTAAGGAAGAGGGAAATAAAAAACCAACAAAACAAAAAAAAGAGGGCGGAAAAACTTATTCCCAACTTTTGGGAGAAGAGGAAGAATGGGATTTTCTAGCTAAAAAAAAAAAATTATAATAATAATTAAAAAAAAGAAAAAAAAGAAACAAAACACACAAACACACACAAAAAAAGAAAAGATATTAATAGTAGTAAAAAAAATAAAATAAAATAAAAAACAAAACTACCTTAGTGGAGCGATCAGGGAGGGGACGGGTGTGTTCCTAGCGCTAGATATTTATAATTTATTGCGGATTTTTTGGACTCTTCCCGGAGATAAAAGTGCCAACCCCAGCCCGGCTTTTCCCTTTTTTTTTCTCTTGTTTTTAATTCCTCCCCACTCTCCCTTTTTTTATTTTTAAATACTTGAATCTCCTTTGGGCTCTGGGGTGGCCTTGAGAGGTTTTTTGGGATTTTTTGGTTTTTTGGGGGGGGTCTCGAAATGTCCCCATCCTCATCCTCACCCCGCAAAAACCCCAAAAACCCGGCCCGGGTTCCTCCCGGAGGGGGAGTTGGGGTTTCCTTTGTCTCTTTAGGGATGGATTTTGGGTTTTTTTGGGTTTTTTTTGGGTTTTTTTGGGGAGGGAGGGGAGGGCAGGGGGGGTTTAGTCCCAGGTCCGTGGTGGGTGTTGTGCTCGTGCTCGTGTGTCCAAGTGTTGGAGCTGCTTTTTCTGTCTCTGCCGTGGCTTGGATTTCTTTTTTTTTTTAATTATTATTATTATTATTATCCTTCATTGTTATGAATAATTGTAATTATTTTTAATTTTTTTTTTTAAAGAGTTCCGCGGTTGGGGGAAGGAAAAAAAATTAAAAAAAAAAAAATAAAAGGGGTAAAAAAAAAGAAAAAAAAAGGGAATAATGGGAATAAACCTCGCTGGCGTGCGGATTCCAGGCTTCCGAGGGGAAGGCGGCTCGTTTGAATAGGGAGAGAGAGGAAAAAAACAAAAAAAAACACAAAATACCCCAGAGAAAATGCTTTTTTTTTTCTTTCCCTGCTGTTTATCTGAAGGAACCAGCGCGGATCTGTTTCTGGCCAGGCCGAACTTTTATCAGCGGAGCGGGGGCTGCTCTGGGAAGCTGAGATAGGAAGATCAGATTTTATTTTTTTTTGCCTTTTTGGAAAGTGTTCCTGCGTTTTTTTCATTTTTTTTCCCCTTTTTTTTTCTTTCCTTCCCTCCCCCCTCGCTCCCTCCGCGATCCTCAGATAAGACCCGAGGAGCTGCGCTGAAATTTCCGCTCCAAACCCGCTTCAAAACGGGTTAAAAAAAATTAAAAAATTAAAAATTTATCTTCCTCCCCCCTCGGCTAGAAACCAGCTGAAAGGTTTAAGATCATTCCGCCAACAAATTGCTTTAATTTTGGGGTTTTTTGAGTTTTTTGGGGGGTTTTTTTGGTTTTTTTTTTAATGCCCAGACTTCTGTAAAACTTTCCATCCATGAAGCAGCGCTCCCGAATTTAACCCTCCTGCTGCCGGAGGGAGCTCGGCGACACCCAACTTCGGCGCTGGGTTTAAAAACTGAATTGGAAAAAATAAAATCATAATAATAATTCCGCTTTCGAGGCGGTTTTGAGCAGGACGGTTTGTCTAAAATCCGATTTATTAAAAAAAAAAATGGGATTAAATAAAATCAAACGTGCGGGAAAAGCATCTCTGAGCTGGGCGGATTTTTTTTTATTTTTCCAGGTTGGGTTGGATTCTCCTCGAATTCGGTGATTTGCCAAAATCCTGGCTATTTTAATTTTTTTTCATTTTTTTTTCCAGAAGTCTTTTCCACGAGTTCCTTGATTTTTTTTTTTTTGGTATTTTTTTTCGGTTGGTTTTTTTTTTTTTTTTGGACTCATCGGCCACCGGGATTAAGAAACGGTTTTTCCTCACTTTTCCTTAGAGTTGTGGTAAAGAGCAGATATTTTTAAGACGACGATATAAAGGTTCTTTGAAAATAGGATTGAAGATGTTTAGCTGATTTTATTAGGAAATAAAAAAAAAAAAAAAAGGGGAGGGTGGGGAGGAGGGGGGGGGGCGGAAAAAATGAGAAAAAACCAAAAAAAAAGTTGGGGAAAAATTGTCTTTTCTTGTAGCATCGGCCCGGATGTATTTTCCAGAGATGTTTTAATGCTCCAGAATAAAAAAAAAAAAAAAAATCGATTTTAGAACAAACAAACGGCGCTCTGTCATTGTGTCCACTCGAAACTGCAGAAATATTCCCGCTCTGATTTCCTGGTTTATTATTATTATTTTTATTTTTATTATTATTATTGGCATCGTTTGGGGTTTAGGTTAAATAATAATAATTAAAAAAAACAAAACAAAACAAAACAAAACCCACTCCAGGAGGAGAGCAGCAAGTGTTTGCTGGGTCCCACCCAAACTTGCTGCCCTTTTGGTTTTTATTATTTATAATATTGTTATTATTATTACCATTCCTAATTCTGAAACGGGAAGTTGTGGATCTCTGCCCGCGGTTTTTGTGGGGTTTTTTGGGGTTTTTTCCCCTTCCTCTGCCCGTTTATTTCTCATTATTTTCGGAGGTTTCAGGTCTTTTTATTCCCTCCTCAGAGGGGGGAAAAAGCCTCCGCGTGGATTTTTTTTTTGGCTTTTCTTGCTTTAATTCCCCTCTCGCCCAAGGAAAAAAAAAAAAGGAAAAAAAAAATTCACCCCAGAAGAAGAAGGAAAAACCAAAAAACCCCCAAAAAACCCCAAAAAGCCCCAAAAGCAGCAGCGGGGAATCCCCACCCCGCTCGGCATCACCTCGGCTCCGACACGCGGTTCCTTTTTCCAACTCCTGCTGCGATTCCCCCTCCAAACTCCTTTTGACGTTTTACGGCGCGTTTTATCGCCTGGAAAGCGATTTTATATTAAAAAAAATTTAAAAAATAATTTAAAAAATTAAAAAAAACCCCACCCCACCAAGGCCGAGTGGCCCCGCTCAGCCCCGCAGGGAACAGGTAGCGAGGAAATGGGAGCCGGAATCTCCCTCCCGCTAATTTTTAACAAAAACGGGGCCGCTCTAAAAGGGGCAATATTTCACTTCTTAAAGGGAAAAAAAAGAAAGAAAGGAAAACAACAACAACAAAAAAATTCTCCTTCTTTCTTTGGGGGCAGCTCTGAAAAGAAAACAAAAGAAGAAGGAAGATTTTTTTGGGGGGGAGCTTTAGAGAGGGAAAAGAGAGAGAAAGAGAGAGAGAAAGGGAAGGAACTTGTCATAAAAGAAGGAAAATTCAGCGCAGCGCGCTGCCATAAAAGAATATGACCGCTATAAAACTTTATAGGGTATAAATTTCTGAAGGTTAAGGAACTAAGCGGCTGTAAAGGAAACAGTGCAAGGAAACTTTCAGGAACTCCTAAATTACTCCGGCGACTTGGGAATGCGGGGGAAACCCAGCGCGTAACTGCTCTCGCTGCTGCCTCAGCCACCGGCTTCCCTCTCTCTTTTTTTCTTTTATTTTTCTTCTCTCTTTTTTTTTTTTTCTTTGTTTTTTTTTTTTTTTTTTTAATTTTATTTTATTTTATTTTATTTTTTTTTATTTTCCCTGAGGGAGGGGGAAGCTCAAAAAAAAAAAAAAAAAAAAAAAGAAAGAAAGTTGGGGGGCAAAAAGAAAAGGCGGGGAGGGACTTTTGCTGATTTATTCTTCTCTCGCAGATGCCGTGAAAAATGCAGCGCTGGGGATGATTCCCTTTGTTCTTTTTGTTTTGTTTTGTTTTGTTTCCTTTTTTTTTTTCTCCCTTTTAAAGCAATTCCAGGCCCGCGCACAACAACAACAAGGCCACGCACAGAAGGCACCGCCAGCGCTCGCACACTCGAGGTTCTGGCGAGACGTCTGGGCTGGGGAAGCTCTTTATGACTTTACAGCCCCGGCCTTTCCCCCGCTTCGCCTCCCGGGCAGCAGAATGACCAATTGTTTAGTCTCGGGATCTGAAACAATAGCGCGTTTCAAAAGCGAGCCCACTTCTCTTCTTCTTCTTCTTCTTCTTCTTCTTTTTATTTTTTTTTTTTTTTATTGCCGCACTTTGAGAAAACTCTGGCGAGGCGAAGAAGCGACCAAAAAAAAAAAAAAAAAATTAATTCTCACTTTCCTCTTCTTCTTCTTCTTCTTCTCCCTCACCTCCTTACCTTTTAATTTTAATTTTTATTTTTTTGCTGTTTTGTCCTCATGTCTCATTTTTGATGATTTATTTCTTTTTTTAACCCCTTTTTTTATTTTAATTTTTATTCTTTTTTTCCTTTTTCCCACCGCGGGGGGAATCCGCGGCCGCAGTTCCGCGCGCGGCCGCGAGGTGGAGCCGTTGCTCCACGTTAGAGGCGCCCCCGCGGGCGCTCGCACCTTGATTTCATTACCTAAAATATTGGGTTAATTATCGCGATTGGGCCGATTTTATAGCTCGCATCCCTCCTTTTTATTATTATTTTGTTTCATCCAGGGGTAAATTATGTGAGGCTGGGAAAAGGGGAAAAAGAAAAGAAAAAAAAAACAACACAACAACAAAATAAATAAAGGCGACAAGGCGGCAGCCAGGGATGCTGCGAGAGGTGGGGCGCGCATCTCCTCTAAATGTTCGTTTAAAAGGGAATAAAAAAAAAATAATAATAAAAAAAAAAGCGGAGCGTTTTGTTTTCTGCCGCTCTGGAGGTGGGAGGACAGCTGAAATTACCCCAAGCCCGCAGATTTACGTCCGCAGGGGTGGAAAAAAGAGAGAGAGAGAGGCTCGAAGGTTTCGCGGAGAAAGGGACGCGCACAACCGGGACAAAATATATATTTTTTTATTTTTTTTCCCCTCGGCCATTAGGATGATCTGCGCTTTCCCCGCTCGATATTTTATGTGGTTTATAATCCCAGCCACCGCAGGAAGGAAAAAAAAAACAAAAACCAAACCCAAACCCAACCATGACACAAAACAAGAGCGTTCGGGGTTTGTTTTTTTTTTTTTAGAAGTTAAACCGCTGATTTCTGGTGTGGCCGCCCCATCTTTCGGCAGCGCCGATGCTCTTTGCTTAAATTCCTCACTTGAACAGCTTTAGGAATGTTATTTTTTAAATGCCGCAAACGAGTAAATTAAGCCAAAAAATGCTCTTAAACCGCCGCGGTTTGGGGTACATATAAATACACCGCTATTAATGTTTAATGGCAACTTCCAGCTCCACCAGTTCACTTTTATTTCGGCCTTCGGTTGCTCAGAATTACGAGGCGGGAAAAAAAAATTATAAAAAATTCAAATGTTGTAATTTTTTTTTTTTTTCCTCCAGAAACGGCGGCAATAATTTCAGGATGGGTTTCTTTTCAGCTTGGTATAAACGGTTTGGGGTTTGGGTTTTTTTTTTTTCCTGAGTATTTCTCTCGAGTTCCACCAGAAACCGCTCCAGATTTAGGGGGGAAAAAAAAAAAAAAAATCCAGATTTGGGGTGAGGATGGGACGATTCGCGGGGTGGGAAATGATTCTTTCAGGAGGCGAAGTTTCAGCACCTCGAGACGCCGTGAGGTGAAATACGAGCGCCAACAAATGAGGGAAATGAAGGAAAAATGAAGAAAAAATGAAGAGAAAATGAAGAAAAACGAAGAAAAATTAGGAAAAATGAAGAAATATCTCGCCCCTGTGCATTCGGCAGAGAGGCAGAGCAGGGCAAACTTGAGGTTTACCCAGGAAAGGATTTGAGATTCTTTAATTTTCTTTTTTTTTTTTTTTTCCTTTATGAATTCCTAATAAATCTCTCCCTCCGCCGGGTATTTATAAATTATCTCTCCCCGACACCCACCCCGCGCACTCGCACCCGGCCGCGCTGGGTTTTGGGGTTTTTTTTCCCTTGGAATGGAAACATTTTCCTTTGGCCCGGGAAGCCCGAGGACGGTCGGGGCGGGGTGATTTAGGATCAGCCATTGATTTCTGGGGCATCGCTGAGTTACCAGCGCATCACCGCCATAAAAATCCTCCCGGCACTCCATAAAAATTGTTCACTTCCAACCTCAACTTCGCGCGAGCGGGGAATTCCTGCTCCTTTTTTTTTTTTTTCTTCCCTTTCCCAAACTTCAGGAGAGGAGGGCGCGGCCGTAAACACGGGCGGGAGAGGAAACTTCTGGTCTAAAATCACTTTACTCCATTCCGTTTTAATTTTTATTTTATTTTATTTTATTTTCGTCCCCCTCCTCTCTCTTTCCCCCCTTGAATATTCCAGCATCCCCAGGCCGGGCTGAGAAGCTCTGTTTTACTTCTCTGAACCATTTTCGGGGTTTGTTGTTTTTTGTGGTTTTTTTTTTAATGTGGAGAGATGGAACCCGAATCTGCTCAATCGACAATAAAAGTGTGGAGGGGAAAAAAAAAAAACAAACCCAAAAGAAAAGAAAAGAAAAGAAAATGTTAACTCGTCTTTTATAGGGGCGAGAAAAGCTTTAATTATACCGCTGCAAGTACTCCAGCAGCAATAATTACCCGAAAAGGCTCTTAGGCTCGGCTGGAATTATCCCTGCGCAAAATAAAGGAAGCGTATTTACTTAAATTATTTCTCTAAGGATGGGTTTGAAGTTTTATTCCGTTGCTATCTTTGTTTTCCTTCTCGCTGCCTTTCCTTCGCTCCCTGCCTGTTCCCCACTGATCATTTTAGGTCTGGGGGGGGGGTTTATTGGGATTTTTTTAAATCAAGGTAGAAAAACTGAAACATTTCAACTTTTCCCCCCTTTTTATTTTGTGTTTGTGTGTGGTGGAGGTTGAATTTTGGAGCGGAACCTTCCCAAATTCACCTTTCTCGCCTCAGACAGAGGCGGTGGGTGGGTGAGGAGGGGGAAAGAAAACAGCAGAGAAAAGAGAAAGAAACAAATAAATTAAAAGCTGAGGGAGGGGGAAAAAAGAGAAGGTTGGAGGCTGGAAAAGCTGGGGAAGGCAGCTGGAATTGCGAGGGGCTTTGGAGGGGCGTCGTGGGGCTGGGGCGGGCCGGGGCAGCGCTGGGGCTGGGGCGGGGGAGGCTCCGGCAGGCGTTATGAACTGGGAGAGCGGCTGGGTAATATTTGCTGACTGCGAGAAATGAAATTTCCAAATCTACCCCCTGTGTGTTCCGGGCGGCGGAAAATTGCAGCGCTGGCATCCGAGGGGCAACTTTGGCTCTCGTCGTTACCGAACGCCAATAAAAGAGGGAAAAAAAAGCTTTTTCTCTCCTCTCCCTCCCCACCCCCCCGCCACTTCGGTGGGGTTTTTTTTGTAATTTTTTTTTTCCTGGGAGGAGGAAAAAAAATTAAAAATAATGTAAAAAGCTGGAAGTTGTTGTCAGGGTTGTGAACATGAAGGGGTTTTGGTTTTTGGGGTTTTTTTTCTGCTCTGGAGGAGGAGGTGATCAGAACCTGGATATTCGGAGTTGCCAAATCCTTCCCCAGAGCGCATCTCCTGGGTGCGGGATGAGGAAGAGGAGGAGGAGGAGGAGGAGGAGGAGGAGGAGGAGGCAGCGAGAAGTTCGATGTTCTACATGAAAAAAAAAATAAAAAAAGAAAAACCCAAAAAACACAAAACCAACACCAAACTATCACGATTTTAAATTCAATATCGAGCAGCTCCGCATCTCGCCGCGGCCGCGGAAGGGTCCAATGGAAAGCTCCGGTTCCTGGCGGGCGGAGGAGCGGACTCGTAAAAACCCTTAACGGCTTTTATGGAGTACGGTATAAACAACAACAACATCCCCGGCTTGATGGCGTTTTATAGTTTGTTAAACAGTTTACGGCCCCTTTTTTTTATTTTTTTTTTTGGGGAGCTATTACAGACGCAATTCCCCTTCATGCGATAGTTAAACCTTTATCAATAATAAGGAAATTGATCATTAAAATGTTAAATATGACTACCTCGTTTGTTTTAAAATATGTTTGGGGTAAGAAGCTGTATGATTTGATAACTTGTATTAAAATACCAATTACATTTATAGGACCTTTTAAAACTGGTAGCAATTAAATCGTGTTCTTTTACAGTTTTCCAAAGCGACCCTGACATTTAAAAAGGCTAAAACTGCCTCGTTAAAATTTCGAAATTAACGACTGCGAGCGCTCCTCTTTAATTTTCCAACACTCTCCCCCCCCCCCCCACCCCTCACAAAAAAATCAATCTTTTGGGTGGTCTAGGTACGTGATTTGTTGTGAGGCGAGCGATATCTCATTAATGTGGGTAGTTAAACATATTTAATCCGTATATTCACCCCACCTCCTTCTCCCTTCCCCTCTCCCTCCCTCTCCCTCCCTCCCTCCCTCTCTCTCTCTCGCTCCCTCTCCCTCTCTCGCTCCCCCTCGCTCGCTTTTCCTTCTTTATTCTCTCACACTCTTCCTTTCACAATCATGCGGTGCCGAGTCCGTGTGGAGTAAGGAGAAGCCAATAGGATGAGGTTTTGGTAATAGATGCAAATGATCATGAAAAGACACTGCAAAATATGAAACAACTCATTTGCGCTGAAGTAAATCACTGAAAACTGTTTATGAACTGGCATCTCTTCTTGGAAATGTAAAGCGAGAACTCTTTAAGTGGCGATTTTTTTTTTTTTTTTTTTTTTTAGGGGTGGGGGGGGAGGAAGGAATTCAATATCATGCAGGCTTAGAGTTTTGATTATATCCTCCTTTTATATTCCTGGAAATCACAAACTGTGGTTGCTTAGCATCTTAGCCGCTTTCTTTTTTTTTTTTTCCTTTTTTTTTTTTTTTTTTTTTTTGGCTAATACATTCCCGTGGTCTGGTTTTGTCGTTGGGAGGGGGAAGCCGATTTTTTTTTTTTTTTAATTTTTTTTTTTTAAATTTTTTTCTTCCTCCTCCTCCTCCTGAAAGGAAAAAAAAAAAAAACCAACAACAAAACAAAACAGGACAAAAAAAAAAAAAAAGGAACAAACCTCTGATTGAAATTAAAATGAGCTCCTATTTTGTCAACTCACTCTTCTCCAAATACAAAACCGGCGACTCCCTGCGCCCCAATTACTATGACTGTGGGTTCGCTCAGGATCTCGGGGGCAGACCCACCGTGGTGTACGGACCCAGCGCGGGGGGCACCTTCCAGCACCCGCCCCAGATCCAGGAGTTCTACCACGGAGCCTCCTCGCTCTCCAGCTCCCCTTACCAACAGAATCCCTGCGCCGTGGCGTGCCATGGGGACCCCGGCAACTTCTACGGCTACGAGCCCTTGCAGAGGCAGAGCCTCTTCGGCGCGCAGGAGCCCGAGCTGGTGCAGTACGCCGACTGCAAGCTCGCCGCCAGCGGCCTCGGCGAGGAGGCGGAGAGCTCCGAGCAGAGCCCTTCTCCCACCCAGCTCTTCCCCTGGATGCGACCGCAAGGTGAGGAGAGAAAAAAAAAAACCGGCAAGAACGCCCCCCCAAAATAAAACTAGCCCCCCGGTTCTACTCCCTCCCACCCCGCACACCCTGCCCCGGTAATCCAGCTACCCCCTCCTCCCCTTTTATTTTCATTTTTTTTGTGTGTGTGTGTTGTGGGGGTTTTTTTTGGGCTTTTCTTTTCTGCCCCCTCTTTGCCGGCTTTCTTTCTCCCGCTGCCTCTTTCTTCCCCCCGGTGACTGTATCTTAAAGTGCTTTATGGGGGTAAACTTTTGCACTTGTAAATTGCTTTATAGTTTAATTACCCTGAAGGAGACCCTTTTCTTCTGGGGGCTCGAGCGAGCCGGGCTTTCTGTGGAAGGAAGCGTCCTTAAAGTTTATGGCACTTTTATAGCCTTAAAAAAAGCCCCCTTCATTTTTTTGTTTCGCCCTTCGGTTCGGGATCTCGGCCGCGCTGCCGCCTCTCTCCGGGCTTGCAGCCTTTTATTGATTTTTTTTTAAATTTTGGGGGGTTTTGGGGGTTTTTTTTGTGCGTGTGCGGGGGTGTTTTTTGTTGTTGTTGTGCTGGGGGTGATAATCGGTGTGCAAAGCGCAGCTCCAGCCGGGCTGCTCGGGGTGGGCTGAGGGTGACGACCCCCCCCCGCCATCCTCCTCCTCCCCTTCCTCTCCCCTTTTCCCTTTTCCCTTTTCCCCTTTTCCCCTTTCCCTTTTCCCTTTTCCCTTTTCCCCTTTCCCTTTCCCCTTTTCCCTTTTCCCCTTTTCCCTTTTCCCTTTTCCCTTTTCCCTTTTCCCTTTCCCCCTTTTCCCTTTTCCCCTTTCCCCTTTTCCCCTTTTCCCCTTTTCCCTTTCCCTTCAGAACCCTCTGTTGGGATATCCTTTCCCCTTCGTCCTCCTGGCTTTTCATTTTTTTTAAATATTTTTTCTTTCTTTCTTTTTGTTGTTGTTTTTTATCTTTGGGTGGGGGGGTGGGGTGGGTTTTTTTGTTCTGTTTTGGGTTTTTTTTTAAATTTATTTTTTCCCTGGCGTTCGGGGCTGTTTGTGCCTCTCTGCCCGAGCCTGGTTTATGTTCCTCTCAACCTCCTTCTCTTCTTTTTTTTTTTTTTTTCTTTCCTCCCCCCACCCTCTTCCCCTCTCTTCTCCCACCCCAACCTTTGCCATCCCCCAGCAGCCGCCGGACGCAGGAGGGGGAGGCAAACCTACAGCCGCTACCAGACGCTGGAGCTGGAGAAGGAATTTCTATTTAATCCCTACCTGACCCGCAAGCGGAGGATCGAGGTCTCGCACGCCCTGGGCTTGACAGAGAGGCAGGTCAAAATCTGGTTCCAGAACAGGAGGATGAAGTGGAAAAAGGAGAACAACAAAGACAAGTTTCCCAGCAGCAAATGCGAGCAGGAGGAACTGGAAAAGCAGAAAATGGAAAGGGCCCAGGAGGTGGACGAGGAAGGGGAAGCACAGAAGGCGGACAAGAAATAAAAAAAAAAGAAAAAAAAATTAAAAAAAAAGGGAGTTTTGGAGGACTGAAAGGCGAGCGCTGCTGGGGTGGAGGAGCCCCCGAGCCCCGCGTTAGTGGCAGTTCGTGTAAGGGAGGGGTTGGGGACACACACACACACACACACAAAAAAAAAACAACAAACCAGAAAAACAAAGCGTAGAAAAGAAGGAAAAAAAAAAAAAAAAAAAAAAAAAGGAGGTGGGGGGAGAAGGGGGGCGAAAAAAAACACACACAACACAAAAAAAAAAAAAAATTCCCAAACCCCACCCCCTTTTATTGCTGTAAAACAATATCGCTGTGAGCACCACTTTTCCTGATTCTCCTCTGCTACAATGAGCAGAGAAAGGCTCCGGGAGGCACCGGGAGCCCTGGGCCGCCTTTGCCAGTTATTAACTAGTGGTAGTGTAACGCAATAGCTTCTGTAAAACATGACTGTGAAATTCTCTCTCTCTCTCTCTCTCTCTCTCTCTCTGTCTTTCTTGTCTCTCTTCTCCTTTCCGGGGGGGGGGCTTTGGGGAGGGGGTGGGTGGGTTGGTTAACATAGCTTTCAGCGCTAGAGGAGTTCCGTGAGATTTAAAAAAAAAAATTAAAAATTCGTGCACTTTTTTTTTCTTTTCTTTTTTTTTTCTTTTTTTTTGGTTGTTGTTGTTTTAAATTTCGGATTTTTGTTGGTCATTTCCCCCTTTTATTTTAAAATTTGTTTGTTTGTTTGTTTGTTGTTGTTGTGGTTTATCTGTACGTACCGGAGGTAGCTATCGAGACAAACATCCCAACAACATGAAACTGCCTATTTATGCTGTAGTTATCTCTCTCTCTCTCTTTCTTCGCTTTTCCCCTCCTGTTCTTCGCCTTGGTTAGGGTTTGGTGAGGTTTTGTTTTTTTTTTTTCTTTTTTTTCTTTTTTTTCTCACAATTTTTCAATGTCTCTTCAAAAAAAAGAAAAAAAAAACCAAAAACACAACTAAAAAAGGGAAAAAAAAAAAAAAGAAAAAAAACACAAGAAAAAAATTAAAAAAAAAAAAAGCTTTTTTCTCTCCTTTAGTTAGCATGCGCACAGTGAAGCGAGTTGTAAAGTGATCTTTAGGTTAACTGTGAAAACAAAAAAAAAACAACAAAAAAAAAGAATGTATACTGTATACGTGAATTACTTTATTGGGGGAACTAATGCTATATTTTGTTGTTCTTTCACCACTTTGTTCTATTGTCTAAACCTGGAAGCGGCGGAAGAAAAGTTACAATAAAGTTTACAAAGCCAGAATGCCCTGACATCATCGTTCTTTTGCGCCCTGCTCCGCTTCCTCCAGGACCACTGGGATAGAAAGGAAATAAATAAATTAAAAAAAAAAAAAAAAGTAAATTTGTGTGGGAAACTGAAGCGGGGCCGGCAAAAGCTTCCCGGGCCTGGGAGGTGCGGGCGGGCCGGGGCTGGGGCCGGGGAGGGGAAGGGGCCGGGGCAGCTGCGATGGCTCCTGCTCCTCTCCTTCTTGTTGTTGTTGTTCCTCACAGCTCCTGGCTGCTGACAGCTCGGGCTGCTGCCTGCAAACCCCGGCCCAAGGTAACGTTTCTTGCGTTTCTTTTCCCCCTTTTTTTTAAATTTATTTTTAAATTTTTTTAAATTTTTATTTTATTTTTATTTTTATTTTTATTTTTATTTTTATTTTTATTTTTATTTTTATTTTTATTTTTATTTTTATTTTTATTTTATTATTTTTATTTTTATTTTTCCCCCCCCTCTCTCTTCTCTCCTCGCCCTCTCCCCGCAGCTCGGGGCGCTGGTGGCTTGGGTGAAAAATCAACATTTTTTGCGAGGGAGCGCAGCTGAGCTGCTGCTGCTGCTGCTGCTGCTTCCCCCCGCCGAGCTGCCCCTGCCGCGGCCCGGGGATGCTCGTAACCTTGGGGAAGGAGAAACCCGCACCATTGTCTGCTTTTTCCTGCCTCCCAGACTTTTTTGTTGTTGTTGTTGGTTTTTTTTTGGTGTGTGTGTGTTTTGTTTTTTTTGGTGTTGTTTTGTTTTTTTTTTTCCTTTCTCTCTACACCCCCCCCTTCCCCATCCCACCCAACCTCGCCAAAAAAAAAAAAAAAAAAAAAAAAAAAAAGAAAAAAAAGAAAGAAAGAAAAGGGCTCTGCTGGCGGTTTTGGATGGTTTCTGTGCTTCCCCAGCAGAAAGCAAATCAGCCAGAATCAGCCAGCTGCTCAGGTCTGACTCCTGGCTGTAATTGAGCCCCGCAGAAGCGCTGACACGCGGAACAAGGGATGCGAGCGCTTCTTTATCTCTCCCGACAAGAAAAGCCAACGCCAGCTCGATGGGCGGCTCAGAGCCCGTGGCACCGGGAGAAATGAGATGTGGGAGCTGAGCGGCATTTTTGGGGAGAGGGTGGTTAAAAACAAAAAAAAGAAAAAAAAAAGGGAAAAAAAAAAAAAAAAAAAAAAAAGACGCCTGGAACTATTTGGTATCAATGAGACGTTTGTCTCTTTTTTTTTTTTTTTTTTGGGGGGGTGTTGAGGAGGGGGCGAGGGTCAAGGGGGAAGGGAATTATGGAGAGTCTGCTGAAAAAAAAAAAAAAAAGAAAAGAAAAGTAGCTCGGAGCCGAGGAAATGGTGCAAAGGAGGGAAATTTAGAGGGGATCAATAAAAGGATAAATAGAGCTCCCTTCCCTTTCCTCCAGCAGAGAGAGACCGAGAGAGCCTCGCTGGTTTATCGGCAACGTGCTCGCAACCCCCCTCCCCTTTTTTATTTCTTTTCTCTCTCTTTTTTTTTTTTTCTTTTTAATTTTTTTTTCTCCTCCTCTTCCTCCTCCTCCCCTCTCCTCTCCCTCTCTCCCCTCTCGCTCCGAGCTGAAAACCGATTACAGGTTGCTTATCGACTCCGGCACAAATCTCACCTCCCACCCCCCCCCGGTTTCCAGTGCAAGGAGTGCGGGGGGTGTTTTATACGGCATCAATTATTTATCATATTTTATAAATCCAGCCGCACAGTCCCGTGCCCCCGAGGAGGGGGCGGGCGGCGATTGGCGCCGCCGCGGCCACGTGCCCGCGCGTCACCGGGGCCGGGAGGAAAAAGGCTCCTTTTTGGTGTAAATCTGGACTCTAATTCCGTAATATATCACCGGTACCTCGTAAAAACCCGACACTAAAAACCGTCCCGACCTACAAATCACCCGGGCGGCGTCTCCCCCCCCCCCCCCACTCAATCCCCACCCTTTTCCAAAATTATGAGTTCATTGTATTATGCCAACGCTTTATTTTCTAAATATCAAGCCGCCGGTTCGGTTTTCCCATCCGGAGTCTTCCCCGAGCAAACTTCTTGCGCTTTCGCCTCCAACGCGCAGCGAGCGGGCTATGGGGCCGCCTCCACTCCTCCTTTCGCCGCTTCCATGCCCGGCCTCTACTCCAGCGGCGGCTCGGTGCACCCGCAGCCCCCCGGCGTGTACCCCTCGGGCTACGGCCTGGAGGGCGGCTCCTTCAACATGCACTGCTCGCCCTTCGAGCAGAGCCTGCCGGTGATGTGCCCGCCCGACGGGGCCAAGCCCAGCTGCGGAAAAGCCGAGCAGAGGGAGCCGGAGCTGCCCGGAGACGGCAACTTCCGAATCTACCCCTGGATGAGGAGCACAGGTAAAGGGGGAAAGGGAGCTGGGGCTGGGGGAGGAGGAGGAGGAGGAAGAGGAGGAGGAGGGGAGGGGGGTTTGGGGGGTGGGGGGAGTGTGAATTATTTGCTGGCGTGCGCGGGGGGTGGCGGAGGAGGAGGTGATGGGGGTGGCGGGGAGGGGGGGATTGTCCCCAACTCCTTTCATGACGTTTCGCTCAAAAGGAGAAGGGAGGGTGGGTGGTGGGGTGGGTGGGGGGGAGAGCCGCACGCCCCCCAAGCCTCCCCTGCGATCCACCCCCCCCCCGGCCATAAAGCCGGCCGTAAAGCCAATCCTTTTCGCTTTAAATATTTATCGGGGAGCGCTGGGGGTTTGTCTCGGAGGGGACAGACGGGGCCGGAGGAGAAAAAAAAAAAATCACGGCCGGCCCCTTCTTCTTCTGCCCCCCACACACCCCCCCGGCATCGGCGGGCTGGAGGCTGCGCGGAGGGACAGACGGGCTCTCGGGAGGGGGAAACTCTTGATGGGGAGGTGCTTGGGGGGCTCGGTTGGTTTGTTTGGAGGCGGCCGAAAGCTTCCTCGGGGAATCCCTTCGCGGTGTCCCGGGCATCGTTCCCTGCTCCGGGAAAAAAAAATCCCGCTCGGGTGACAGCCCGGCCGGGCCCGGGAGGGAGGGATGGAGGGATGGAGGGAGCTCCTTCTGTCCCAAACCCTCGGGAAAAGCACTTTGGGGGCGCCCTGCTGCAGCTGGGGGGGTTGGATGGGGGGTTCCGGGGGCGGCCCCACTCCGGGTCACGCCGGCCCCGCACGTGTCCCAAACCCCCGGGGCTGCCTTCAGCGCCCGACGTGCTCGCTCCTTCTCCAGGGATTAACGTCAATTAACAATTAATAAATATCCCTTTCCCCCGCGCCGGGCCGGGGGTGGGTCGGTCCCAGGGCGCCCCCCGCTCCCTCCGGGCTGCCCGGAGCGCTCCGGGGTCGGGCTGGGCGCTCCCCCCCCCGGCCCGGAGCCGCCGGTTCCGTGCCCGTGGTCACTCCTGGGTTTGTTCAGTGCCTGGGGTCACTCCTGGGGCTGTTCAGTGTCCCTGGTCACTCTTGGGGCTGTTCCCTGCCCGTGGTCACTCGTGGGGCCCCGTGGTCACTCTCGGGGCTCTTCAGTGTCCCTGGTCACTCCTGGGGCTGATCACCACGCCCACGGTCACTCGTGGGGGCTGTTTAGTGCCGGTGGTCACTCTTGGGACTGTTCAGTGTCCCTGGTCACTCCTGAGGGTGTTCACAGCGCGCGTGGTCACTCCTGGGGCCCCGTGGTCACTCCCGGGGCCCCGTGGTCACTCGTGGGGCTGCTCACAGCGCCCATGGTCACTCCCGGGGCCCCGTGGTCACTCGTGGGGCTGCTGACCCCCGCGGGATGGCGGCGGGAGGGGCAGAGGCGATGCTGTCCCGCCTGGGAGGGGGGCCCGAGGCGGGACCCCAGCCCGAGGGCATCGCCCCCTCTCCCCAGCGAGGGCAAAATCCGGGCCAGGGCAGCCGGGAGAGCTCGGGGGGCAGCGGGGAGCGGCCCGGCCCGGCCGGGAAGCCGAGGGAGGAAGGGGAGCGGGCGCTTTGTGGAAGGCGAGGAGTTCCCCCTCGCACTTTCCTCGGGCGCTCAGTTCCTTCCATTACCTGCTCCATAACTCATCGGCTTTTACAGTTGATTTATCAAAGAGCAAATATTTCTGGTCGTAAACACTTCATCTCCGCTTTTATCCGACTTTAGATTTAAGGAGCCCCCCCACACTCGCTCCTCTTGCAGGCGGCGACGCTGCGAGGATCAGCGCTGGAGAGGCTTTGGGAAGAGAGAAAACCTCCCCAAAAAACCCCCCCCCAAAAAAAACCCCCAAAAAAATCACAAACCCCACCAAAACCTAAACGTCCTGAGCCTAAAACCAGAAAAAAAACCACTCGGGGGGGGTCCCAGCTCTTGCAGCCCCGCTTCCCTTCCCGCTGCCGGTGCCCAGGGTGCGATCCCGCCGCTGGAATTTCAGAGATAGAGTTGTCATCCCCATTCAGCAGCGCTTTATGGCTCTCTCTGCCCCCTCAGCGGATTTTACAACCCCGCATTCCACGACCTGCACATTTTTACTTTTACAGCTTTAGGCCGGGCTCTTTGGCCTTTTTTTTTTTTTTTTTTTTTTTTTTAATGAGTGGATCTTTTATTCTTAAAAAAAAAAGAAAAAAAAGGGTGAAAAAAAGGGAAAAAAAAGGGGAAAAATAAGGTTACGTTTGGGGTGAGGTGAAAATAAAAGGGGAGAAGGGGAAGAGGTGGAATGTGCGGAGGAGAGGCCGAGGGCTGCTCGGAGTTCCACCCCGGATCCGCACGGAATTCACACAAAGCCACCAGGCTGCGGAATAATTCCTGAGCGGGAATCCAGGAAATGTCGGGTGGAGGGGAAAATCAGGAGCTGGGCCCGTTCCAACCCCCCCGGGCCGGCAGGTGAGGCTCTGCCCATCCTCCCACCCCCCCTTGCAAAGGGTCCAGGAGCCCCCAAAGGTCCCCAAAGCGCCCCAAAAATCTCCCTGGAATGGTTCCGAGCATCCCGCACCTTCCAGGCGGGCATGGCCATGGATGGCAGATTTGGGAGAGGGCGGGCACTGGGGTTGGTGGAGGTGGCAGATGTCACCCTGTCTGTCTGTCCGTCTCTCTCTCTCTCTCTCTCCCCCCAAAAAATCCCAAATTTCTGGTGTCCGGATGAAAAGCGAGGCAGGAACTCCGAGTCCGGCCGGGGCTGGGAGGGCAGGAAACTTTCTGAACTTTTTTGCTGTTCGCTCCGAGATTCCCCCCGGCCGTGCCAAAAAGGGGAAAAAAATTTAAAAAAATAATAATAAAGCACCGAGAAGGAAGGGAAATTAAAGGTTTGGGGTGGTTTTGGAGGGGTGCGAACAGCCCGGGGGGAGAGGTGGGGAAAAGCCTGAAGGGGGAAGGCAAATCCTCCGAAAAGAAGGAAATCTCGGCCCAGGTCGGGCAGGGTTTTTAGCCCCGGTGGGATCGCGGAGGAGCAGGAAGAAGAAATTAAAATTAAAAATAAAAATAAAAATAAAAATAAAAATAAAAATAAAAATAAAAATAAAAATAAAAATAAAAATAAAAATAAAAATTAGATAAAAATAAAATAAATATAAAAATATAAAAATAAAAATAAAAAAGTAAAAATAAAAATAAAAATAAAAATAAAAATAAAAATAAAAATAAAAATAAAAATAAAAATTAAATAAAAATAAAATAAATATAAAAATATAAAAATAAAAATAAAAAAGTAAAAATAAAAATAAAAATAAAAATAAAAATAAAAATAAAAATAAAAATAAAAATAAAAATAAAAATAAAAATAAAAATAAAAATAAAAATAAAAATAAAAATAATTTAAAAATAAAAATAAAATAAAAATAAATAACACAAAAAAAACCTAAAAAAAAAAAAAATTAACCCCTCCCAAACCCCACCTCCCAGACCCCCCGGGCTGACCCAAATCTCTGGTTTTTTTTGGGCAGGAACTGACAGAAAGCGAGGCCGGCAGACCTACACCAGGTACCAAACCCTGGAGCTGGAGAAGGAATTCCACTACAACCGCTACCTGACCCGGCGGCGCCGCATCGAGATCGCCCACGCGCTCTGCCTGACCGAGCGCCAGATCAAGATCTGGTTCCAGAACCGCCGCATGAAGTGGAAAAAGGAAAATAAAAGCGCCTGCCCCGGCTCCAGCGGCCAGGAAAAGCCGGAGGCCGAGGAGGACGAGGAGGAGTGAAAAGGGGGGGATGGAGAAGATGAGAGAAAAGGAGGGGGAAACCCAAAAAAAACACAAAAAAAAAAAAAAAAACCCACAAACCAACCCCACACTTTAAAAAAAAAATTAAAAAAAAAAAAAGGACTATATATATAAAAATGAATGATAAACGCAGAAAGAATCCAAGCCCTGGGAGGGATGCGTTGTGTTCCGTGACACTGAGGCAAAAAAAAAAAAAAAAAAATACTACCTATATTAAAGTCTCTTTTTTGTTGTCGTTGTTGTCGTTGTTTTGGTTTGTTTTTTTTCCTTTTTGTACAATAGAATACCTACCTATTCAATGTGGCTTTTAGACTCGGGATAGACACTATTTTTGTGGGTTTTTTTTTTTCGATGTGAGCCTTTCCTCTAGCACCGGTAATTTGTAAAAATCGCTCCGTTTGTACTTCGCTGTGCGCTCTTCCTTTTTAATTTTATTTTTTTTTATATTTTGTTTTTCCTCTGGGGGAAAGAGGGGAGGCGGGTGGGGGGGGTTTTTTGAAGTAACGTGGTCGTGTTTAGCACCTTTAATTTAGAAAATGTGACCCCCCCGTCCCACCCCGAAAGCCTGGATGCAAATGACATTTAGCGCGTAGAGTCCTTGTACATAATATGAATTATTATTCCTCCTTCCTCCCTGTAACCTCCCTGGTTCTTTTCTCCTTGCGATGCTCTTTTTTTTGTCTGTGGATATTTTTACCTTCGTCGTTGGAGCCTCTAGGAGGGGAAGAAAAAAAAATTAAATAAAAGGGGAAAAAATTAAAAAAAAAATAAAAAAAGATAAGAGGAATTAATATTGTGCAACATCAAAAGTTGTATATCGAAGTAGCAAATTATTTAATGGCGGCGCGTTGCTTTTTGGGGTTCTTTTTTTGTTGTTGATGTTGTTATTAATAATTATTATTATTGTTGTTATTATTATTATTATTTTCCTTGGTCTGTGATTATTATTCTTCAAAATAAAAGGAGGAGATCTCCCGGAACCTGCAGCGCGTTGGGTGCTTTCCTCGCTCATTAAAACCAACCCATTCCTTCCAAATAAACGGGACGAAAAATCTCCTTTTTTTATTTCCACCCCGATTTGTCCCCTGAATTTCCCTCCTTTTTCTCCGGCACAGCCAATCCATTCAAGGTATCGGTGCTTTTTTCTTTTTTCCCAGGAGATTTGGGGGATTTCAGGAGATTTTGAGGGAAAAAAAAATTTGATTTTTCGGGGCTCTGGAAGCGCGGGCTGGGCTCTCTCTCTCCTCTCTCCCTCTGGGGTCGTTTCTAAGGAAGGGAAAAGCGAAAAAAAAATAAATAAAAAAGAGAAATTCAAAGAACACCCCCCAAAAAATGATCTTTTGCTCCTCGCTTTAATTCTCTCCACTAATTCACGCCGAGCCGATCCATTCCCCCGCGCCTTTGGCCATTTCATTTATTTATTATTTTATTTTTTTATTTTTTTTTAAAAGGTTCCTCCCCTCCGCCCTTCAATTTCCATCACTGCGGACTGGAAACTCTTTCATTAGCGCCCAAGGACGCCGAGCATCAAAGCGCGCATAAAATAAATTAAAGCAATTAAGAAGGAGTAGAAGAAGAAGAAGGAGAAGAGGAAGAAGAAGAAAATTAAAAAAAAAAAAAAAAAAAAAAAAAAGAACAAATCAAGAAGGCAAAACAAAAGGCGAGGGAATTCAAGCTCTGCCCCTCCCCGCCCGGTTTTGTTGGTTTATTTATTGGAAATCCCGGAGGCTCGGCGGGATTTTGCACCGCGAGTTGGGCAAGAGGCAGAGGGGGAAGGAGTTTTTTTAAAAAAAAAATAAAAAATCGGTAAATGGTGAGAATGGTGGTAGCAAAAAAATCGTGCTGAGAGTAAATTAGGTTGATGTAAAGGGTAAAAAAAAAAAACAGAAGGATGAAGGAAATTTAAAAAAAAATAAATAAAATGAATTAAAAGCCAAAATAAAATAAGAAAATCAGAAAAAAAAAAATTTAAAAAAAATTAAAAAAAGAAATAATAAGAGTAATAATAAACTGAAATGATTGTTCTTGATAATAACAAACCAAATTAAGAATCCCCAGAATAATCCAAAAGGGAACCCAGCCCTCCGTGCCTGGCTCCTTTTCCACCTCCCACCACCCCCGGATGATTTCGTGCCTCGGGCGCATCCTCGGGCCACGTTTTTTGGGTGTTTTTGGTTTTTTTTTTTAATTTTTTCCCCCCTTCCCCCCCCCAAAATCAGGAGCCACCTCCGGGCTCCGCGCGCTGCTGGAATCCTGGAAATCCCGATAGTGGAGGGCTCAGCCAGCCCGGCTTTTCCAGCCCCAAATTCTCAAATTTGGAGGGGAAAATCCAGGCAAAAAAATCCACAGGGGAGGTGTGAAAAAATTCCCTTAATTCCCTTTTTTGGGGGGGGTTTTTTGGGGTTTTTTTTGGTTTTTTGGGGTTTTTTTGGGGTTTTTTTGGGGGTTTTTTGGGTATTTTTTGTTCCTTCTCTGCAGCGCTGCGTGCGGAGCTGGGCTGAGGTGGGGAGGGGGTTGGGGGGAAAAATAAATAAAAAATCGAAGCTGTTCCAGAAATTTCCCTCCTCCCGGCTCGGCTGGATCTGCTCCCCCCACCCCAAACCCGGGGGCGAGAGGGAATTGAGGAGAATTCCAAGGAAAAAATTAAAAAAAAAAGGCAAAGCGAGGCTTTGAGCAGCCCGGGGCTCCCCAAAATCCCTCCCCGGGCAGGGCGGGGGTCCCCGGGGGGGGTTTTTTTTTGGCACCGACCCCCGCCGCTGCCACATCCAGCCACGCCTTTCATTTTTTTTTTTACCTTCATTTCATCCCCCTCCCAAAAAAAAAAACCAAAAAAAACAAAACAAAAACCCAACCTCCTGATCGCCCCTTTCAGCCTAAAAGATGCGACCCCAAAAGAAAAAAAAATTTAAAAAATTAAATAAAATAAAATAAATAAAAGAAAGGGGAACGAGTCCAAAATCTGTGTTATTGTGCTTTCCTCACCCCCCCAAAAAAAAAACAAAACCCACACCCCAAACCTCCGGCTCTTTATTCTGCTGGGGGGTTTATTGTTCAGGAATATCAGGCTTTATTCCGTTTTTTGGGGTTTTTTTTTTTACTCCCCAGCCACCCCTCCCCAAATCCAAACCAAGGGTGAGGTGAGGAGGGGCTGAAAAAAAAAAATAAAAATCCCCTCACCCCCCTTTTTTAAATTTTTTTTTTAATTTATTTTTTTTGGGGGGGGGTGGTTTAGGGAAAGGAAAAAAAAATAATAATAAAAAAAATATATATATATAAAAAAAAAAAAAGATGGCGGCTAAGAAAAAGCCTGCTGTTAAACCGGTCATGAAGAAATGCAATAAATTCCTTGTTGTTTTATGAAAATTTACAACTTTGTGATAGAACTTTATGAGTGGCTGGGTTCTGGGATTGGCCAGAGCCGGTCATGTGGACTGCTAACCGTGAACATGAACTTTTTATTATTTCCCATGTGGTTATATTGCACCATTCTTCTGTCCGCTGCACCTTGGGTCGGATCAGTGTCCTCCATAGGGCTCTCCTCGCCCCTCTCTTTACATTTTTTATTTTTTTTTTTAAATTATTTGGTTGGGGGGGGTGATTCTTTTTTTTTTTTTTTTTTTTTTGGGTGTAACAAGCTCGGCGGGGCAGAGGGGAAAGGGTGGGGTGGGGTGGGGTGGGGGGGGCCCGGCACCCACACGCACCCCTGGGTGCCCACCTCCGCCCCCGCGTGCCTAGCCGGGCACTTAGACCCCGGATTTTTTTTTTTTAAATTTAAAATTTTTTTTCATTATCGCTATTAATTTTTTTCCTATTTTTGGGGCTATTTTTTTAGATTTTTTAAATTTTTTTAAACTATATTTTATATATAGTTTATATATATATATTTTAATATATTTTATATATTTTTAATATATTTTTTATCTATTTTTTATCTATTTTTTACCTATTTAATCTATATTTTTATCTATTTTTATCTATATATATATCTTATATCGATCTTTTTAAATCCCACTCCCCCACCCTCGCCCGCCCCCCAACTTCACCCACATATATATATTTTTATATATATATAATTTAATTTTTTTTTAAACGATGGGGGGTTTCTCAGCCCTGATGGAAGGGCAGAGGGGATTCTGCACCGGGAGCGCTTTTTTTTGGGGGGAAGTCGCTGCCTTGGCCGGGCGAGCGACAGAAGAATCGCCCGCAGGAGCCCCCGGGAGGCAGCGAGGCGATGGACGGCGCTCGGGTCGGGGCGAGATTTCTCAGGCAGCAGAGAAAGCCCGGGCTGGTCTCCCCTCGCCCAAAATCCCCGCAGAGATGGACGCCAAAAGGTAAGGCAAGAACACCTTTCTCTTCATTTATTATTATATATATATATAATATTATTATTATTATTCTTTTTATGGATGAAAAAAAATGTCTTGCTCGAGCTGCTTTTTTTTTTTTTCTGTTTCATCCCCATCTCCTGAGGAGGAGGTGGTGGTGGCGAGGAGGACGAGGAAAAAAAAGGAAAAAAAATGAAATAAAATAAAGGGCGGGGTGATGAAGAAAGGAGGAATTGGAGGTTGGGTTGAAGTGATGGTTTCACCCGAAAATAATGTTGTTTTTAAAAAAAAATAAAATAAAGTGGAGCTTAGAGGCGAGGAGAAGAGAGGAGGGAGCGAGAAATGAGGGCGGGAGGAGAGGGGGAAAGAAAAAGGAAGAGAGAAAGAGAGAAAGAGAGAAAGAGAGAAAGAGAGAAAAGAGAGAAAAGAAAGAAAAGAAAGAAAAGAAAGAAAAGAAAGAAAAGAAAGAAAAGAAAGAAAGAAAGAAAGAAAGAAAGAGAGAGAGAAAGAGAGAAAGAGAGAAAGAGAGAAAGAGAGAAAGAAAGAAAGAAAAAAAGAAAGAAAGAAAGAAAGAAAGAAAGAAAGAAAGAAAGAAAAGAGAGAAAGAAAGAAAGGAGAGAAATCGAGGGGAGGAAAAGGAAGAAATAATGAAAAGGGGAGGAAAAAAAAAAGAAAAAGAGGAATAAAAACGGGGAAGGCGGGAAGGGAGGGAAAATGAAGGAAAGGAATAGGAACCGGGAAGAAAAAAAAAAAAAAAATAAAATAACGGAGCCAGGAGGATAAAAAGCGAAGCCTTGCGAGGTCACCTGGAGGCAGCAGGAGCTGCTTTTCAAACCCACCCAGCCCTTTGTGGGCGGCCGGAGCCTTTGATTTGGTTGTTTTGGGGTTTTTCCCCCTTTTTTTATTTTTTTTCTTTTTTTTTCCTCCCCCTGGCAGAAGCCGGTGCCGGTTTCCTCGCCCTCCAGGCCGAGTTTCCGCGGGGAAAAGTCGCTTTTTGGGGTTTTGCGCCGCTCTCCGGGCTCGTTAGGGACGCGCGTGTGTGGGTGGGTGGATTTCTTGGATTTCTTGGATTTCTTGGATTTCTTGGCGGGGAGGGGGGGGGGCAGCTCGAGGAAATCTGGGAATTAGCGGTTTCAAAAAAAAAAAAAAAGGAAAAAAAAAAAGGCGACAAAACAACAGCAACAACGAAAAATAATATCAAGCAAAAAAAAAAAAAGGAGGAGAGAAGGAAATTAAAAAATAAATAAATAAAAATGAATGAAGCCAGCCCAGAGCGCGGCGCTCTCATTTGTAATTTAATTTTTTTTTTTTTTTCCTTCTCTCTCCTCAACTCCCCAATGAAGCTGACGTTGGGAAAGCAATCAAGCTCCTCGGGTTTTAATTGCGTTCCGCGGTGCTAAACGCGGCTCGGGGTTTGTTTTTTGGGTTTTTTTTTGTCCACTCCCGGGTTCTGCTCCGCTCGCTCTCTCCTTTCACATCCCGAGCCCCCCAAACCTCGCTTTTTTCTTGGCAGGGAAATATTTACCCGGAGGTGATGTCGGTTTGAATCTCGTTTATTTTACATATATATATATATTTAATTTTTTTTTCCTCGGTATTTCAAGGCTGAGTTTGAAATATTTGTGTTAATCGTTAATTAATCGTTACGAGGCGCCGGTTAAATCAGATTTTGGTGGCGGAGCGAGGGGAGATTCGTGGCTCGAGCACAAAACGTTTCATGACGCGGGGGTTTCTCTCATCCCAATAATCGTGTGCGAGGTGGGGGGAAAAATGATGGCCGGTAATAAACAGAAAGACATTTTAAAAAGAGATTCCATCCCCGAACCTGTTACATTTTTTCATCAATCACGGGGCGAGAGGGTTGGGGGAAAAAAAGAAAAAAAAAAGGAAAAAAAAGGGTTCAACCTCTTGTTCTCCCTTTCTCCCCCGCCCTGCCCCAAAGATCTTTTCGAGGTGTGGTTTTTTGGTTTTCTTTTCTATTCTTGTAAGGGACGGCAACAACAAAATAATAATAATTAGGGAAAAAAAAATTATGGGATGCAGGAATTTTATCGCTTTTATCGCGATTTTCCCGCACCGTGCTCAACCACTTGTGGAAAGTATTTTATTTATTTTATTATTTTTTTGGTGGTTTGTTTTTGGTTTTAACCATTTTTTAACCGCTGGGGGCGAGGCAGAAACCTCACCCTGAGAGGAATTGGGGGGTGATTTGAGGGGGGGTCCCCGCCGTGCCCACCCCGCCGGGTGGGTTTGGAGCGAAGGGAAGGAAAAATCCTCCCCCGGGCCATTCCCCGCCGTCTGCTGCCATCTACCGTCAGCGGCGGCCCCGGCCTCGGGGGGTCCCGGGGGGTCCCGGGGGGTCCCTGGGGGGCTCCCCAAACCCTCAGCCCCTTCCCAAGGGGGTCCCCAACCCGCTTCTCCCCGAGGCGCGGCCCCCCCGGGGTGGTCTCGGCTCCACCTGCGGCCCCGCCCGGGTTGGCAGCGCGGATTTTGGGGGGTTCGGAGCATCCCCCCCCAAAAAAAAAATCCTCCAATGGGTCGGCGTCGAGTCCCTGGGGTGATGCGGGGATGCGGGGTGGGAGAGGAGAGGTCAGAGGGGGCTTTGGTTTTTAAAAAAAAAAAAAAAAATTAAAAAAGGAAAGAAAAAAAAAAAGGGAAAAAAGGGGGGGAAAGCCCTTAAAATAAAATTAAATTAAATGAAATGAAATGGAAGAAAAATGAAATGAAATGGAAGAAAAATGAAATAAAAATGGAAGAAAAATGGAATAAAATGGAAGAAAAAATGAAATAAAATGGAAGAAAAATGGAATAAAATGGAAGAAAAATGAAATAAAATGGAATAAAAGGGAATGAAACGGAATCCAAAGGGAATGGAAATAAAAGGCAGAGGAGCTTTGATTCCTCTCTGCCCGGCTGTGGCCACTCGGGGCTCTGGCCGGGGGGTGTCCGGGGGGGCCCGAGGTGGTTGCTGGGGACGGGGGCAGACCAGGGGTCACTTTTAAGTTACTGTAGGCTCGGCGGGAACAATGCCCGCCTGTGATTTTAAAAAGGTTCCTCTCTCCCTCTCCCTTCCTCCCTCCCGCTCGTTTTCTCCCTTCTCGTTTTCTCCTTCTGCCACCCAGTTTCCTGGCAACTGTTTAGGTCTGGAATAATTCTGGGGGTTTCTTTGGTTTGTTGGTTTTTTGGTTTTTTTTTGTCCCCCCCGTCCCCAGAAAGCGCCGCGCTGGGAGACTCTGGGGTGGAGAGGAGGGTGGGAAAAAAAATAAATTAAAAAAAAAGGGCAAAAGGAGGGGGGAAAAGAAAAGTTTCTCTCTTCTGAGCAGCACCAGCCGTGATTGAGTTGTTCCGTGCGGTAATTCCGAGTTACACCAGCCCCGGCTGGCTCCCCACACCGTTCCATCCCCCCCTCCCCTCCCCAGGAGTTGTTTCCGCGGAAATATTCGGCTCCGGGCACATTTGGGTTCCCTCCATGTCCCCTCCTTCCCCCCCTCCCCTCTTTTTTTCTTTTTTTCTTTTCTTTTTTTTTTTTATTTTCTTGTTAATAATTAGCCGCCCTCCTTAATGGAACAATGGTAAATTATTATTGCTCCTTTGCCGAGCTGCCATTAACAAGGTTATTATGCACTGCACGGGAAGTCAGGTAAATTAAACTTCAATTGCTGGAAATTAAGTTTCAGGCGGTTTTGCGCCCGGAGAGAGGGGATTTATTTATATATATATATTTATTTTTTTAATTTTTTTTTTTCTTTTAACACCTTCGGGGCTCGTTGTTTGAAACGCTCCCCCAGCCCGCAGCTCGGGTTTATTTTTCCGAAGCGATTTTGGGTGTGCAGGAGCGTCGCGGGGCAGGGCTCAGCTGCCGCCAATGGGTTTTTTTTTGTGGGTTTTTTTTTTTTTTTCTTTTCCCTATGTCTGAGTTCCAAGAACAAGGGGTTATTTCAAACCGCTCCCCGCGCTCCTGCCTTGACTTTATGGCCGCAATAATTCCCCTCGGTGGGGGAAACCCCCGCTGCGTTCTCACTTCTGAAGGGTCGGGAATTCCAGCTCCCCGTGGAAAAAAAAAATAAAAAAAGAAAGAAAAAAAAAAAAAAAAAGAAAAAAAAAAAAGAAAAAAAAGGGGTGTGTGTGGAAAAAACCCCCGCTTTTTAAATTTATTTTTTTTAATTTTTATTTTTATTGGAAGCAACCGCAGTGAACTTTCCACCGCCCAAGCCCTGAGCGGCTCCAGCTCTCGCACAAGCCGCGCTCTGTTCTGTTGGGCCTGGCGAAATATTTGGGTGTTGTTTTTAATCCCCTCCTCATCCCCTCTGCTCTGCTGGGGCTGCGGGCCAGGAAACGCCAAAAAAAAAAAAAAAAGAGAGAGAGAAACCGGGACCAGAAAACTTGTCCATACCCTAAATACTTCTCTTTATCTTTATTTATGCCCTGGCGCTTGAGTGATGCCTGTCAGGCGGGGCTCAGTCTGCTCCTGCACCTTCTGCTGCCTCCCCGCTTTTATTGCTCCTCCTCGCCAGACCTGGCCCCTTTCATTTTTTTATTTTATTTTATTTTATTTTATTTTATTTTATTTTATTTTATTTTATTTTAATTTTTATTTTTATTTTATTTTGTTTTATTCTATTCTATTCTATTCTATTCTATTCTATTCTATTTTATATTTTATTTTATTTTATATTTTATTTTATTTTGTATTTTATTTTATTTATTTATTTTATTTTATTTATTTATTTATTTATTTATTTATTTAATTTTTATTTTATTTTTTGGGGAGGGGGATTTTCTTTTTTTTTTGGGGAGGAGACGAGGCCAAAATCTGATTAAAGACGAGCCCGGTTTAACTTCAGGGCTGCCGTCCGAGCCCTTCTTGCTCCCTTCCGAAATAAATAATTCTAAATAAAAATTGGCCAAAGCCGCCTCAGGTTTCCTCGGGACTCGGTGGAAATTTTAAATTCCCTCTTTCAGAGCCCTCTCGGCCGGGGGGAAGAGAAAAAACCACCCCGCGCGCCGGAGCGCTCAATCCTGGGAGATTTAGTGCGCGTTAAGCCCTGGGCTCGAATTTAAATGTATCATAGGTGGCAAATCAATTACACCGCGGGCCTGACCCTCGGGAAGATGAAAACTATGACAGGCTTGGGGTTTTTATTTTTTTTTTAATTTTTTTTGTGTTTTTTTTATGGGTTTGCTTTTTTTTCCCACCCTGGGAATTAAGTTTTCCCCTTTTTTTTTTTTTTTTTTTTTTTTTTCCTGTCCCGAGTAACCCATCGGTAGGGCGGTGAGAGGGAAAAAAAAATAAAAATGAATTTATTTTATTTTATTTTATTTTATTTTATTTGTTCCCAGCAACGCGCCGTTAGCCAGCGGCCAGCTTCAATTAGCGCGCTTTATAATTTTCTGTTCAAAGCCAGCTCGTCCCGACTCCGCAAAGAGTTTCAACCACAAATTATCATAACCAGCAGCCACCGCGAGATTATATTTTTTTTTTTTCCGCTTTTCTCGGCGCTTTCTCAAAACTCTTTCCAGGGATTTATTGGCAGAGCAGGCTCCGGGAGCGCAGGAAAAAAAAAAAAAAAAAACAAAACAAGAAGGCAAACATTTATTTTTGATTTTTTTTTTTTTTTTTTTCCCGGCTATCAGGACATCCCCATTTCTCTGCCCCCCCAAAAAAATTTGCATGCGGGGGCTGCTCGCTCCTGATAATCGCCGCGGTTTGTTTGGGTTTTTTGTTGTTTTTTTTCTTGCAGAGCCACAAAAATTGCGCAACTCATCAACTGGATGGAGCGCCGGGCTCCTGAGAAGCTGCTCAGCCTCTCAACCCGGCCCTTGCTTGGTTTTTAATTTTTTTAAAATTTTTTTCCCTCTCCTCTTCCTCTCTACTCATCATTCCCTGTCGATTTCTTTCTAATTTTTCTTTTTTATTTAATTTTCCCTTTTTTTTTAATTTCCTCTCTTTTTTTAATTTTCCCTTTTTTATTTCAATTTCCCTTTTTTTTTTAGTTTTCCCTTTTTTAGTGTTCCCTTTTTTAAATTTCCCCCTTTTTTTTAATTTTCCTTTTTTTATTTCCCTTTTTTTAATTTTTCCTTTTTTTATTTCCCTTTTTTATTTCCCTTTTTTAAATTCCCTTTTTTTTAATTTTCCCTTCTTTTTTCTTTAATTTCCCCTTTTTTATTCCCTTTTTTTTTTTTTTTTTAAATTCCCCTTTTTAATTTATTTTTTTTCCCCCTGGCCAGCTCGAGTCCCGTTCCGCAAACAACAAAAGGGGGAAAACTCCTCAAGAACAAATCTAAAAAATCTCTCACTCCGGGGTGGGGAGGAGCGGATGGAAAACCACTTCCTCCGCCTGGAATTTCCTGGAATTCTCCGGATTGCGTCGCGGGGCCGAGATCTCCATCGGCAGCGCGGAACAATCTCGGCCCGGCCGCTGTAAAGGCGGTGCTGGAAATGAATTAACCGGGAATAAAAAGCCGGCCGGGCTTTGCGCGGAGGCACTCGGGGCCGGGGGAGGTGGAATTCCCGATTTGTGGCGCCCACAATTCACAGCTCGCCAGGTATTGCAGCCCCCCCGGCCCGCCAGGGACAGATGGTTACAAATTCGGACAGGAAGCGAGCGCTCGATAAAACCATTGGGGGTGGTGGTGGTGCTGGGGGTGATTTAGGTGGATTTTCTTTCCTTTTTTTTTTCTTATTTTTTCTATTTTTTTAATTTTTTTTTAAATTTTTTTTTGTTGTTTTTGGCCGTGTCTTTCTGCTGCTGCTGTGGCTTTGGTTTTCCCCTTTGAAAAGCCTCTCAAAAAAAAAATTATTAATTAAAAATAAATTGAAAGTTGAATTAAAGCTTCAACCCCCACCAGCGAGGGGTGCGGGGGGAAGCCCCACAGGTAAAGCCAAGGAACGAGGAAATCCGGGACAGAGACGGGAGAGGCCAAAAAAAAAAAAAAAATTAAATTAAAAATAAAATAAAAAAAAATCCAAAGAGCAAAGTGGAGCTTTCAGGGTGACGGAGACTTTCGGTGTTACCCTTTGAGGGGGTTTAAAAATAATAAAAAATAATAAAATAAATGGGTGTTTTGTGGTGGGGACGCGGAGCCCGCGCAGGGATCGCTCCCTGAACGCCCCCACCCCGCCCGCCCGCGACCCCCGGGTGGGTGAGGATCGATAAACTCCGCTCCTCAGCCTCATCCCCGGCTCATTTTCAGCCATAAAAGGTCGGGCGTGGGTCTGGTATTAACAAAAAAACGCAAGAGGGCACAATGCGGTGCCGGCCACCGGAGGAGAGCGGGGTTTGGCTAAAGGAGAGCGGAAATATTTCCTTTTTTTTCCTTTTTTTTTTTTTTTTTTTCCATTTATCTCCCGAAACGCGGAGCTTTTGCGGCACCGAGGGGAAAAAAAAATTTAAAAAAAAAAGAAAAAAAAGAGCGGAAAGATGCGGCGGAGGCAGAGCGAAGGTCGGGCTCGAGCTTTGCCGAGTGCTAATTGACGGTAATTAAGGCAAAGCGCGGAGAGAGTGAAGTTGTCAAAACCGATTTCTCCTCGCCGAGCGAACCCAAACCGCTGGCGGCGGCGGCGGGGTCTCCTCCTTTGGCAAAACTTCTCACAACAACAACAAAAAAAAACCCCAAAACTTTTAATTCCACATTTCCGCCCCCTTCTCCGCCCCACATTTCACTGAACTCGGACATTTCAGGGCAAACCCGAGGGGTTCAAGTTTGACCAGCGCCAATAATTAACTTTTTTTTTTTCTTTTTTTTATTAATAATTTTATTTTCCTTCCCCCCTCTCCTCGCCCTTCCAGCGGGTATCCTTATGGGATTGTTTTTGGATTTTTTTTGGGTTTTTATTTAATTTTTGAGGTGTAAATAGAAAGCTTCAGGCGCTGGCAGCGCTGCACACGGGCGCTCCACACCCCCGCGCCGAGCTCCGGGGGAGGGAGGGAGGAAGAGGAGGGGAGGAGGAGGAGGAGGAGGAGGGGGGAGCGCACGTTTATTTATTGATGAAGCTCGCAGCGCGCCGGGAGAAGGTTTCTTTTCGGGCAGATATTGGCTATTTGGTTAAGGGGGTGCCTTTCTGTTGTTTAAAAGGGAGGGAGAGAGGAGGAGGAGGGGTGGTGGGGTGGGGGGTTTGTTCTTGGGGGTCCCTGGTGCAATCTCGGCCCCTCATGGGTGCTATTTTGCAACCTCAGGCGCCTGCTATTGGTCAGCCCGCGATCAGATGGTTGTATTTCCTTGTGTCCCTCGCTGGCACCACGCCATCTCCCTTCAGCTAAAACCCAATCTCCGATATCCCACTAATAGCTAAACCACTTGGACTATAAAACATACAACAAATCATAAAAAGCCCGGGGTTCGCGAGCGGAAAAAAAAAAAAAAAGGAAAAAAAAAAAAGAAAAGAAAAGAAAAAAAAAAGAAAAGAAAAGAAAAAAAAAAGAAAAAAAAAAGGACGGCAACGACAACAAACCAAACCGAAAAAAATAATAATAATAATAATCCCAAACAAAACAAAACAAAACAGAAAAAAAACCAACCCCAACCAAAACAACAACAACAACAACAACAACAACAACAACAAAAAGAGAAAAACGGGGGTGGGGGAAAAAAAAAAAAAAAAATCCTCTTTCTCTCTCTCTGTGCGTCTCCTTTCCGATGAGTTCTTATTTTGTCAACTCGACCTTCCCGGTGAGCCTGGCGGCGGGGCAGGAGCCCTTCCTGGGCCAGCTCCCGCTGTACCCCTCGGGCTACGCGGATCCTCTGCGGCACTACCCCGGCACCTACGGAGGAGCCCCGGGCGGGCAGGAGAAGGGCTACACCTCCTCTCCTTACTACCAGCAGAGCAACGGAGCTTTCGGCGGCCGCTCCTCGGCCTGCGACTACGGGCCCGGCGGTTTTTTCCGCGAGAAGGAGCCGGCCTGCGCGCCCCCCGGCCTGGATGAGGTGCCCTTCGGCGCCGAGGCGCGCAAGGCGGATTGCGCGCAGAGCAAGAGCGCCTTCGGAGAGAGCGAGGAGCAGAAGTGTTCCGCGCCCGTTTACCCCTGGATGCAGCGGATGAACTCTTGCAATAGTGAGTTTTGTTTGGTTTTTTTGGGTGTTTTTTGTTTTTTTTTTTTGCTCTTTTCCACAGAAAATAAATGCGGGAATCTCCTCCCTCTCTCTCACCCCCCCACCCCCACACCACCCCCCCTCTTTTTTTTTTTTTTTTCTCTTATTTGTGAGCGTTGGAGAGAGAGAGAGAGCGAGGGGGGAGCCGGAGGAAGGTTCTGACTTTTAGAGCCCAAAACTTCCAGCGGGAGGGCGGGGGGGGGGGAGTTGGGGGGGAAACACCAAAAAACTTGGGCGACTTGAGAGGCTCCCGAACACGCTCCCAAAACTTCCCAGCGCTCCCGAGGTTTTCCCCCCCCACCCCGCTCCGTCCCAAGCTCGAAACTTTTAAACCCCAAAACACCATCTCTGCCCCCCCTCCCTCCCTTGTTTTTTTCATCCCAAACCGCCCCCTCCTTCTGTTTTATTTTTTTATTTATTATTTATTTTTTCCTCTTTTTTTTGCCACATTCCAGTTTGCGTGTCACTCAGCGACAGCGATTTGTCTCTGTCTCTGCCCCACACGCGCAGGCAGAGATATCTTTTCTCAATCAGATCTGGATGACTTTACACGCGCACACACACACACACACAAACACACACGCGGCCCCGAGCCGCACCCCCGCGCAGCTCCCGCTCCCTCCCCGAGCCGGAGTTAAATGATATTTAAAAAAAAAAAAAAATTGTTTAAATGCTCGAAGGCAGGCCGGTTGCATTTTTAATGCCGCTCTCACTTAATGAAAAGTCTGCCTGGGGAAGGTTTTTCCTTATTTTCCACCCCCTCCCGCCCCTCTCCCCTTACCCCCAGTGATATATGGCTTCTTTAAGTGCTGTTTCCTCAATCAGAATGATAACAACAATAAAAGAAAAAAAAATAAAAAATAAAAAAGAAGATAAGTGAGGGGGGTGGGGAGGAAAAGGAAAAATAATAAAAGCCTCCCCTCTCTCCATCCCTCGGTGTTTAGATGCATTTGCTGCCTTTTAAGCCCCAAATTGATGTCCATTAGCGCGGGGGACATCAAGCGCTGTGTCCTCTCTAATGCGGACTTTGGGCGGATCGATTCACTTCATTATCGCTTAAACGCCGCGATCCATCCGCCCGGGCCGGGCAGGGAGGGGGGCTCGGGCACACCTTGCCATCCCTCAGCCCGCAACGAGATGGATCTCGCCCCGTCTCTCTCTCCTGTCCCGGCTTTAACCCCCGCCTGCCCGGCTGCGCGCCCGCGGAGCCTCCGCGGGGGATGCTCCGAGCGCTCCCGGCTCTTTCTGGAGCTGCCCCAAAGCTTTGGGGCAAAAAAAAACCCCAAACCTCGGGCTTCTTTCCCATCCCCCTCCCTCTATTCCCCCCCTTATTTCGCCCCCTTGTTGTTTCTTATTTTTGTTTATTTTTATGTGCGATTTTTATGATTTTACGGGTATTTTTTGTTATTATTATTATTATTATTATTTTATTTTTTTTTCCTGCGGGCCTCGCAGGTTCTTCCTTCGGGCCCAGCGGGCGCCGAGGCCGGCAGACCTACACCCGCTACCAGACCCTGGAGCTGGAGAAGGAATTTCACTTCAACCGCTACCTGACCCGGCGGCGCCGCATCGAGATCGCGCACTCGCTCTGCCTGACCGAGCGCCAGATCAAGATCTGGTTCCAGAACCGCCGCATGAAGTGGAAAAAGGAGAACAAACTGCTCAGCTCCGCGCAGCTCAGCGCCGAGGAGGAGGAGGAGAAAGCGGCCGAGTGAAACTGCCCGCGGGCAGAAAGCAAACAAACAAACAAACAAAAAACACAAAAGAATTCCCCCAAAAAACACAAAAAAAAAAAAAAAGGAGGGAAGAAAGGGGTGAAAATGATAAGCGCGGTGGTTAAAAAGTGCAGAAAGAAAGCGATTTTTAAAAAAAATATATAAATTGGGTTTAGGGAAGGGAGTGTGAGAGGCGAGAGGATGAGGGGTGTGTAGGGGGGGTGTGGGCTGGTTGAGGCCGCAGCCAAAAAAGTTCGGGCCGCCAACGCCCTGAGCTCGAATTTCCCGTGAATTTGTCCAAAAAGCAACAGAAAAGAACCACCCGCACCCCCCCGCTACACACACAGAAATCAGACTTCTGCTCGCGTTTTGGATTTTTTTTGTTTTTCCCTTCCCACACCTCCCTTTCCCTCCCTCTTCCCCCCTCCTCGCCTCTAGACACGAAATGGAATAATGATGATGATAATAATAATAATTAAAAAGTGGAGAGATGGAGAGAGAGAGAGAAGGAGGGAGAGAAAGGGAAAGAAAAGGAAAAAAAAAAAGGAAAAAAAAGAAAAAAAAAAAGGACTCCTAGCCGTGTTTCTACCCTTGGTGTCACTGTTAGTAATCCGCTAACTCTTGTATTTAATGGAAGTGCTGCAATATTTGTCATTTGGGGTGTTCATTGTCCTAATTTTGTAAAAAAAAATGGTTCATGCACGGTTGACATAAGTTTTGTTGTTTTGGGGTTGTTTTTTTTATATATATAATTCTCCCTCTTTTTAATTTTTTTTTTTCTCCTTTGGTAAATTAATCAAGCCCTGGGGTTCTTTGTAATTAGTTGGGTTTTTTGGTTTTTTTTTTTGGGGGGGGTGTTTTGTTTGGTTTTTTTTTTTTCTTCTGAATTTTGATTTTTTAAAAGGAAAAAAAAATCTACTGAAAGAACGAGTACTACCTACAAGGCTGAAAAAAAACAAAAAGACAAAAAAAAAAAAAAGAAGCGACAACGCCAGAAAGTTCTATTTTATTAATTTTTTTGTACGTGTTGTGATTTGGAGTTTGTCTTAGGTATGAACATGGAATTCTCTAATAAAAGCCAAGTCTTCGATCCCACCCGCACACCCCCTTCCCCTGTCATCATTTTATGACCATTTCTCCCTTTTCCAGGGGGATTCTGGAGGAGCAGAGCCTTGAAAAGGAGATTTTTTAGGGGTTTTTTGGGTTTTTTTTGCTCCTCTTCTGGTGACATTATCTCCTAATCTGCCAGGACCAGCAGCTCGGAGCGCACGGAAGTTACAGTGCAGAGATAAATCTGATTTTCCCTCTTTTTTTTTCTTTTCCCTTTTGGTCTAATCTTAACTGGAAACCCTTTCACCCACAGCATTTCCTGGCTGACATTTCTGCCTTTAGCCCCGCTCTTTCTGTCTCTTTTTATTTATTTTTTGGTGTGGTTTGTTTTGTTTTGTTGGGTTTTTTTATTTGGTTTTTTTGGGGGTTTTTTTGGGTTGTTACAGTACAAAGAGTTATGAGGAAACGCCGTCCCATCTCCGTAATAAATCAAGGAAACGGGCAAAAAAACCCCTGCGCTCCTCATTTATCCACCCAAGATACCTAACGTTTGCTGCCCGGCACCTTTCAAACATCTGCTGCCTTGGTTTCGAAGAGAAATGTGGCCCAAAAAAAAAGAAAAGAAAAAAAAAAGAAAGAAAAATTAAAAAAAAAAAAACCAACAAACCAACCTGGTTTTCCAGGGAATTTATCCCCAGGAAAAAAATAATAATAATAAAAAAAAGTATATATATGTATAAAATTCTCAGCCTGAGGAACATGAGCGTCCATTTAAAATGGAAAACCAAACCAAACCAAACCCAAAAAAAAGTGGGGAAATCCTGACTGAAGCTCTTTGGAAAGGGCAGATTTTTTTTTTTTTTAATTTTATTTTATTTTATTTTCTCTCGCGAGCGTCGCCAGTGGCTCCTTGGCTTGGCTTGGCTGGGACGGGGGGAAAAGGTTTTGTGCTCCTCAAAGAGAAACCCCCGACTTTTCCCTGCCTTTTGTGGGGGGAATGGAATGAAAAAAAAAAGGAGGATTATTTATTTTATTTTATTTTCATCTGCTGGGGCTGGATTCGAGGCCGATTTTGGGGGGGAAAAGGCGAGGAGGGAACATCTCCTGCCTCCCATCCTCAGCAGAAACCCCCTCGGTGGGAGCGCCTCTCCCCCCTCCACGCCACGAGCCGCTTTTTAATGTCAGTCACTTTTAAAATCAATTCATGCAGAAGCTTCACAGCTGTAGGACATTCACTGTTATTGCCACGCTTTTCATTGCCCGTAATTATTATAATTATATGTCACTCTCAATATGGCGCAGAATTCCCAACGAGTTGCAGGCGAGTTGCTGCACGAAATTCCTCAAGTGCCTTGGAAGGAAAAGGGAAAAAAAAAAAAAAAAAGGAAGAAAAAAAAACCAAAACAAAACAAAAAGGAGAAAAGGAGACAGAGAAAAGAGAAGAAGGAGGAGAGGGGGAAAAAGGAAAGCAAAGCTCAGCTCTTTCCCAACCTTTCCCCCAGTTTCAGAGCGCTTTTGCTCCCCAATATTCCTGCAGGTCAACAAACGGGAAGGAAAAAAAACAAAAAACCCTCAAGGCTCAGAGAGGACGTGGAAATTCTCAGCAACAGGAGCGCCCTGAACAGCAACGCTCTCAAACCATTCCCACCGGCCGGATTTTGCCTCTTTTTTCCTTCCTCCCACCCTTTTTTTTTTTTCCCTCTCAGGGTGGTTTTTTTTCTTTTTTTTTTTTTTTTCCCCGTTCTCCAGAAGGAAGGTGCGAGCTCCTGGCTGCCTCCAAAGAGAAGCGAAGCCACCTCGACTGCCCCGGCGGGAACAACGCGGTGGAGGAAAAACCAACCAAGCAACCAAGCAAGCAACCAACCAAGCACCCACCCGGCAAAACCCATCACCCGCACGCTCCTGGTCACTCGCACCTCGCTTTTCCCAACTTTCCGGACACCCAGCGCCAACCTCACCCCAAAAAACCTCACCCCAAAAACTCGGACTCCACAAGCCCCCCCTAAAAAAAGCTTCTCCACCAGCAGGACGCGCCGCGCCCTCTCCTCACTCCGCAATTATTAATAATAATAATTATTATTATTATTTTAAAAGAAAAACTCAATGAAAGCCAAGCGGGGGTGAAGATGATTTTTTTTTTTTGGAGGGGGGGGTTGAGTGGTGTCGCCCCTCCCCCCCCCAAAAAAAAAATATCGCCCCCCCCCAAAAAAAAAAAAAAAAAAAAAAAAAGAATTGCGGTGCGGCGGCGCGGCCGGCAGGTGGCGCGCTCCGCCCAGGCGGGGGGCGATGGCGGATTTTGGGGGGCGACTTCGGGCCTCGGGAAGAGCGGCTCACGGCGCTCGTCATTATTTGTAACCATAGAGCATGAATTACCTCTTGAGGTCATCAGTGAGAATTTACGACTGGTCAACAAAAGCACGTGACGCCCCCAACGCAGCCCCCCCCCCCCACCCCAACCCTGCCCCCACCCCCCCCCCCCCACCCCCCATATTTGGCCGCGTACATAGCAAAAACGAAGTACAGTGCGTTGCTATAATTCATTAATACATCATAAATCGTCAAGCACGGGGGTTATAACGACCACGAGCCACAAATCAAGCCCTCCAAAATAACCCAAATGAGCTCTTACTTTGTAAACTCGTTCTCAGGGCGCTACCCAAATGGCCCCGACTATCAGTTACTAAATTATGGGACCGGCAGTTCCATGAACGGTTCTTACAGAGATTCAAGCACCATGCATTCCAGCTCTTATGGCTACAACTACAATGGGATGGACCTTAGCATCAACCGCTCAGCCTCCTCCGGCCACTTCGGGGCTGTTGTGGGCGAGAGCTCCCGCGGTTTCCCTTCTCCAGCCCAGGAGAGCAGGTTTAGACAGGCGTCCAGCTGCTCCTTATCTTCTCCCGACTCCCTGCCCTGCTCCAACAGCGAGAGCCACGGCGGCAAACCCGCCCCGTCCCCCTCCGAGCCGGCTCCTTCTGCCAGCGCCACCGCCACCAACACAAATTTCACAGAACTAGACGAGACCAGCGCGTCCTCGGGAGCCGACGAGGGCACTCCAATAAGCAGCAGCATCCCCCGAGCGCAGGCAGAGCCCATCGCCACCTCCACGGCAGCGACAGAAGGGCAGGCACCTCAGATATTCCCTTGGATGAGGAAACTTCACATTAGCCATGGTACAGCTACTTCTATGCTTTTGGGTTTTTTTTTTTTTGTTTGTTTGTTTTTTTGGGTGGTTTTTTTGGTTTTTTTTTGGGTTTTTTTGGGTTTTTTTTCCTCCTTCTCCCCCCCGCGTCGTTGTCGTTGTTTATTTTTTACCGCACAACCCCCCCCCCCCATCCCACAGACCCCTCCCCAGCCGCTCCTTTGCTCTTTTTCTCTCCTGCTTCTTTCTGGGTTTTTTCCCTCCTTTCCACCTTTTTTTTTTTTTTTCCTCTCCCCCACACCCCCCCAGCCTCACTCTCCTCTTCTTTATTTTTTTTTTTTCCCCTCTCTCCTTCCTTTTATTCCGCCGGGGCGCTTTGATCAGAATCTCAGCTATTTATTGCTTTTGTATTTCTCGCTCTAAAGCTGCCTCTGGCGCCTGGCAAGGGGGGAAATCTCTGTCTGTTTGTGGGGAGGGGGGCGATTTTATTTTAATTTCGCTCTCCTCGCCGCCAAACGGGGGGGTTTTAATTTTTTTTTTTTTTTTTTAATGCTCTAAGCTCGGTGGGAGAAGGTAATTTAAAAAAATATCGAGGCCAGGGGGGTTGTTCCTCGGTGCGTGGGGAGGGTGGAAAGGGAAGAATTGACCATTAAAATGGCATTATAGGCACAGATGGGGCTCGCAGCCCTGTCCTGCTCGGATTTTCTGGGTTTATTCCTGACAATCCGCCCTTGACAACCTCACCCTCCCAAAAAAAAAAATCACGGGGAAGGAAGAGGCAGCACCCCCCCAAAAAAAATAAAATAAATAAATCTCCCTCTCT
>WQNJ02000035.1:6203815-6228815 GCA_016584745.2 Phylloscopus trochilus trochilus
TTCCCTCCCTCCCCTCCTCCCCTAAGCCCAGACATTTAATGGGATCGAGTGTCCTCAGCATTTCCGCGCCCCGGCCCTGCCATCTGGAGACACTGAATGACCACTCTTGTTGTCTCCAGCCCGGCTTGGAGCGCTGCAGAAAAATAATCCCGGGGCGGCTGCTGCGGCTGATGCTGCTGCTGCTGCTGCTGCATCTGGAGCCTCCCCTCCCAAAAAAAACCCAAAAAACCTCCCCCGAGTCCCAAATCTGCCCCCTCTGTGAAAAGGGTGGAGAGAAAAAAAAAATATTCGGGAAAAAAAATAAAAATAAACAAGGCAGAGCTTGGGCTGGGCCGCGCAGGTGGCGCCGCCAAAATTGGGCAGAAAGGGAAAAAAAATAAAATTAAAAAAAAAAAAAAAGAGAGAGGGGGGAAAAAAAGCCCAAATTGCAAGTTTGGAGAGGAGTCTGTGGGGTTTTGGGGTTTTTTTTGGGGGGTGGAAGTTCAGGGAGGTGGAGGGGGACGCCTCAGTTCACACCTGAGCCGCCTCCTCCCAACCTTCCCCCCGCTTCCTTCCAAAAAAAACCCAAAAACTCAAATTAAACTGAAAACCTGAACCGCCTCCTCCCAACCTTTCCCCCACCTCCTTCCAAAAAAAAAAAAAAAAATCAAATTAAACTGAAAACCTGAACCACCTCCTCCCAACCTTTCCCCCACCTCCTTCCAAAAAAAAACCCCAAAAAAACCCAAACAAACAAAAAAAAAATGAGCTGAAAACCTGAGCTGCCTCCTCTCAACCTTCGCCCCCTTCCTTCCCAAAAAAAAAAAAAAAAAAAAATTAAAAAAAAATCAAATTAAACTGAAAACTTTCACTGGGAGCCAAAGCTCCGGCTTGAGAACTGGGGAGGTTCTGGAATTTACACAAAGCTTCGCTTGGGGTTTGTTGTTTGGTTTTTTTTGGGTTTTTTTTTGTGTTTTGGTGTTTTTTTTTTTTTCTTATTTTTCTCCCCTTTTCTTTACCCTCAGACCACATTTGGTGGACACATGTCCTTCTATTTTATTTTATTTTTCTTCCCTTTTTTTTTTTGCCTCCCCCCCGTGTTTCGCACACCCTTCGGAGATTGCTTTTCCTTCCTCGGGGCTGTTTTTTCCTGCCCCCAGCTCCGGAATCTCTTTTGCCATCATCAGCCGAAACTCGGGGCTGGCGAATTTGGGGGAGTTTTGGGGCCTCTCCCCGGCTGCTTTCAGCGGAAAATAAAAAATACTCGATGGGATGCTGGGCAGGGGTTGGTGTTTGAAGGGGGATTTGGCCTCAAAATTGAGGTTTTAGCCCCAAAAATGGAGGTTTTAGCCCCAAAAAAGGAGGGTTTAGCCCCAAAACCGGAGGGTTTAGCCCCAAAAATGGAGATTTTAGCCCCCAAACGGAGGTTTTAGCCTCAAAAGTGAGGTTTTAACCCCAAAAATGGAGGTTTTAGCCCCAAAAATGGAGGTTTTAGCCCCAAAACGAAGGTTTTAGCCCCAAAAACGGAGGTTTTAGCCCCAAAAAAGGAGGTTTTAGCCCCAAATCTGGGGAGGTTTGGGAGATGCGGTGGTGTTGGGGTGGGATCCAGTGGTGGCCTGCTCGTCCTTCACCCTCCTCTTCCCTTACGGGGACCAGAAATGATTGATTTATGATTTTTTTTTTTTTCTCCCTGATCCCAAATCCGAGCTGTTCGGGCAGGAAAAGTCCCTTCCTTGGCTTTCGTGTGTATTTGGGATGGGTCCCCCCCAAAAAAACCCCCTCGTGTTCCCAAAATCCCTGTCCACAGATCATCCATCCCTCCATCCCTCCCTCCCTCCCGTCACTCCCAGAAATTCCCAATTTTTTAATTTTATTTATCAATTCCCGGCCAAACTTTCCTTCCAAACCCACTTCCCACCAACAATCGGGGTTGTTTGGTATCGCGTTTTATAAACTTTTAAACCTTTAAACCCTTTCAAACCTGTAAACTTCCTTTCTAATCTGTGCTTTCGAGGCGTGCTGGGGGTGAAAAGCAGATTTTTGGGTTTGCCAGCGAGATTTTTAGCCATGGAATTTTCCAATAGGGCTTTCAACTGTGGGGCTTTTTCAGTGGAGTTTTTGGGTTTTGGGGTTTTTCAGTGGAGTTTTCAGCTATTTGGGTTTTTTATTTTTCAGTGGAGTTTTCAGCTATTGGGATTTCCCAGTGGAGTTGGGTTTTTTTTGGTTTTTTTTTAGCTGTTGGGATTTTTTTTCAGCGAAGCTTTTCAATGGAGTTTTTAGCCAGGGGATTTTTCCAGTGGATTTTTAGCTATGGGATATTTTTTTTTTAATTTTATTTTATTTTATTTTATTTTATTTTATTTTATTTTATTTTATTTTATTTTATTTTATTTTATTTTATTTTATTTTACGTTATTTTATTTTATTTTATTTAGTTTTTTTAGGAGCTGTTCAATGCAGATCTGAATTATGGGATTTTCTGGGTTGGTTTTTTTTAGCCGTGTGGGATTTTTTTCCCAGTGGATGTTTTTAGGGATGAGACCCTGGTTGGGGTGACAACAGATCCCACCTGCGCTGCCCCCTTGCCTGGAGCATCCCCGGCTCCCAGGATCTGGAATTTCCACCTCTCCCTCCTTCCCATCCATCCCAGGAGCTCTGATTTCCACCTGCAGCATTTTTTTTGGGGGGGGCAGGTTTTTTTTTTTTTCCCCGAGCTGCTTTTTGAAGGGGATTATTGGAAGAATTTTTTGGGGTTTTTGGTGTTTTTTTGGGGTTTTTTTTGGTTTTATTTTTCTTCCCCCTTCCTGTGAGGTGTCATTGTCTCACATTTTTCCAGCCTGCGAGGGGTCACGGGCTGGGCACAGGCTTCCTCTTTAGGAAAAATTAATTAAAATAATAATAATAATAATTTAAAAAACAAAAACAAAACCAAAAACAAAACAACCAAAACCTTGACCTTCTCTGGTGCAAAAAAAAGAAAAAAAAAAAAAGGAAAAAAAAAGAAAAAAAAAAGAAAAAAAAAGAAAAAAAGAAAAGAAAAAAAGAAAAGAAAAAGAACAAAAAGAAAAAAGGAAGCGTGAGGAGAGTAAACAGGAAAGCGCAGCTCTGACCCTGCAGGTAGGCGGGATTTTCATTTTTTTTTTTCCTGGGGCATTTTTCATCCTCTCTGCCCTTCCCGTGGCACACGTCAGGCACGGGACAATCGCTCCTTCCGCAGCTGCAGAGCGCAGGACAAACACAAAGCGCTTCAACCTCCGGCCAGGATGGCCAGGGGAGGGGAAATCCTGCCTTTCAAAAAGCTCCTGTTTGTGCAAAACCTCTCTGCCTGCTCCAGGTGAGGGGAGCTGGCCTGTGCAGGGTTCTCCCAACACTCGAGTGGCTGAAATTTGGGGGATTTCGCCCCAAAAAAATGCCCGGGGAGGACCCTCACCTGGCTCACAGCGTGGCCCTTAAAAGAAAAAAAAAAAAAAAAAGTCCCATTATAGAGAATTTCCTCCTTTTTATTATTATTTTTCCTTTTTATTATTATTTTTCCTTTTTATTATTATTTTTTCCTTTTATTATTATTTTTCCTTTTTATTATTATTTTTCCTTTTTATTATTATTTTTCCTTTTTATTATTATTTTCCCCCTTGCCCTGTGTGCTCACCCCGAAGCTTTCCTGTCACAAACAGGGATTTGAAGAGGGAGAAAAAAAAAAAAAAACAGAACCAAACAACTAAATCTTCCCTTTTTCACCCAAAAACACCCCCAAGCTCAGGTTGCCCAGCCTGCCAGAGCCCAGAGGAGCATCTGGATTAATTACAACCCTCATCAAGCTGCCCTTTTTTCTTTATTTTATTTTTTAGGGGGGTGTTGGGCAGGAAGGGCCCCCCCACCACGGCCAGGGTGCTACTGAAAGGTGAAAAAAAAAAAAATTTGCCCATAAAATTCAATTTTGGGGTTTAATTCAGCAAGAACCGAGGCAGGGGAGGGAAGGGCAAAGGGGGAATTTGGGAGAGGCACTGAGAGGTTTTTGGGGGCTGCCAGAAGCAGCTCGGGGGGTCGCGATGCCGTGCTGAGGCCATCTCGAATGTCATTTATTTGTTTTATTTTATTTTTATTTTGTTGTTGGGGTTTTTTTGGGGTTTTTTTTTGAGCTTTGACGCGGTTTGGGCCTTTCCTCCTCTTGGCTAGGTGAGGCAGAACATCAAATTAAAAATTTCCTCCCACCCACCCAAATAAATTCCACCTCGGGTGGTGTTGAACCCCCTACCAAAAAAAAAAACCAAAAAACCAAAAAAAAACCCCAAAGAAACCCCAGCAAACCCAAACTCCGCCAAGGCAAACCCAGCTCCAGACGCGCCTGACTGTTCCTCTTCCATTCACCCCAAAAAGTGATTAAAATCAGTTAAAGGATTTAATTAAGAGGATTAAATGAAAACGAAGGGGCACAAATGAGCCGGGCGAGAAAGAGAGAAGGGGGGGGAGACAGAGAGAAAAAAAAAAAAAAAAAAAAAAAAAAGCAAGCGAGCTATTCTAAACGATTAAATCGCCATTTTCCCAGCATAATGGGGTTTGCATTCTGAACAGCGGCATCGCCGCTCATATCTCATCAATAATTCATCGGCCGGGGGGATCATCCCGAGGTCAGCAGACTCGGCCGCTCGCTCCGAGGGGAGAGGCCGAGCCTCGGCATCACAACACGACACGGACCCCGGGGCTGCCGGGTCACCTTTGTCACGAAAACATCAGCTCCGGGCCTTTTTTTTTATTTTTTTTTTCCTTTTATTTTTTTTCCCCAATTTCTCTGCCCAACACTCGCGGATTTTGGGGGTGGGGAGGGCTGGACGCGCCTCGCGATCCGCCAACAAATCTGCTGAGGATGCTCTGAGGGAGCTCAGGGATCAACAATTTTTATTTCCCACCCCCCCGCCCCGTCCTCCTGCTTTTTTTATCCTCCCCTTTCTGCTTTTTTTTGCCCCGGGCCTCCTCCTTGCCCCCCGCTTTTTTCGGCTTTTCCTCCCCCCTTTTCTGCTCTTCTTCCCATTTTCCATTTTTCCTCCCTCATTTTCTGCCTTTCCCCCCATTTTCTGCCTTTCCCCCCCTCATTTTCTGCCTTTTCCCCTCATTTTCTGCCTTTCCCCCCTCATTTTCTGCCTTTCCCCCCTCATTTTCTGCCTTTTCCCCCCATTTTCTGCCTTTCTCCCCCCCATTTTCTGCCTTTTCCCCCATTTTCTGCCTTTTCCCCCCATTTTCTGCCTTTCCCCCCTCCTGCTTTTATTCCCTCCCTTTCTGCTTTTGCCCTACTCTCCTTTTCCCCCCCTTTTTTTCTGCTTTCTCCCCTCTCCTCCTTCTTTCCCCCCACCCCTTTCTGCTTTTTTTCTCCCCTTTTTTCCTCCCCTTTTTCCCCTTTTTTTCCCCTTCTTTTCCTCCTTCCCCCCCCTTTTTTCCTCCTTTTTTCCACCCATTTTCCCCTTTTTTTCCCCTTTTTTCCCCTTTTTTTCCCCTTTTTTTCCCCTTTTTTCCTCCCATTTTCCCTTTTTTTCCCCTTTTTTTCCTCCCATTTTTCCCTTTTTTTCCTCCTTTTTTCCCCTTTTTTCCTACTTCTTTTTTTTTTTTTTTTAATTTTTTTCCCCTCCCCTCTCTCTGGCGTTTCAGTCGCTCCCGGGGGAAGCCCCCGGTGATTCACCCCGGTGATTCAGCCCCGATTATTCAGCGATTTCTGAATCCCCTGAACGAGCCCAGCCCCGCCGTGACCTCCCCGGGAAGGGAGAACGCGTTCCCAAAGAAAGCCTCGCCCTCCCCCCACGGAGCAATCCCAGCCTGAGGAATCGCTCCTCTCTGGAAATCGCTCTTGCTTTCCCCCCAGCCCCGACCCCTTCCCTCCTTTTCTCCCTTTTCCCCCTTTTTTTTTTTCCTTTTTTATTCTCCATTTCCCTCCTTTTTCTCCTTTTTTTTTCTCCTTTTTTTTTCTCCTTTTTTTCTCCCTTTTTTTTTTCCTTTTTTCTCTATTTTTTCTCCTTTTTTTCCTCCCTTTTTTCTCCTTTTTTCTCCTTTTTTCTCCATTTTTTCTCCATTTTTTTCTCCCTTTTTTTTTCTCCTTTTTTTTCTCATTTTTTCTCCTCCTTTTTTTCCTCCTTTTTTTTCTCCTTTTTTTCTCTCCTTTTTTTCTCCCTTTTTTCTCCTTTTTTTCTCCTTTTTTTTCTCCTTTTTTTTCCTTTTTTCTCCTTTTTTCTCTCCTTTTTTCTCCTTTTTTTCTCCTTTTTTCTCCTTTTTTTCTCCTTTTTTCTCCTTTTTTTCTCCTTTTTTTCTCCATTTTTCTCCCCTTTTTCTCCTTTTTTTCTCCTTTTTTCTCCCTTTTTTCTCCTTTTTTCCTTCCTTTTTTCCTTTTTTCCCTTTTCTTCCCCTTTCCCCCCTTTTATCCCCTTCCCCCCTTTTTTTTCCCCCTTTCCTCCCTTTTTTCCCTATTCTCTCTCCTTCCCCCTTTTCCTCCTTTCACCCCTTTTTCCCCTTTTTTTTCCTCTTCCTCCCCCTTTTTTCCCCTTTTCCCTCCTTTCCCCCCTTTTTTTCTCAAATAAGGGATCAAGCCAACCGGCATCATTTCAAACCCTCTCCATAAAGATCTCTCAATTAAAAAAAAAAACCCAAAAAAAACCAAAAAAAAAACCCAAAAAATGACTTTTTATGCCCTTTGACTCCTCCTCTCCGGGCTCTCTTTTCCAACCCTGGGATGGATTTAGGAATGAATTTTTTTTTTTTTCTTTCAGAGCCGTCCGAGCTGATTTTTTTTTTTTTATTTCTTTTTTTTCCCCCCCATTCCTCCCCTCCCCACCCCACACACGCGCTCCTAACACGAAATAAATGATATTTGGAAGGAGGTTGATAACTTAACTCGAGAGGTGTCCAACCCGGCGCGGTTTTTCCGTGTTCTGTTACCCTAAATAGCTTTCCAAAAGAAAACTATTTTGACAGCCAGCGTTGAAAGAAAGGGAGCGGCCGCCAGAGAGTTTTGTTGGGATTTTTTTGGGGTTTTTTTTTTTTATGGTTTTTTCTTCCTCCTGCTCTTTGATTTATCTCTTTTTAACACGTGGAGGGAATACACACGCACGCATATATATATATATATATATATATATATATATATATATGTATATAAAATATAAAATATAAAATAATATAAAATATAAAATATAGAATAATATAGAATAATATAAAATATAAAATATAAAATATAAAATATAAAATATACAAATATAAAATATAAAATATAAAATATAAAATATAAAATATAAAATATAAAATATAAAATATAAAATATAAAATATAAATAAATAAATAGATAAATAAATATATGTTTATACACCCTTCAAGTCAAAACAAATGGGATTTTTTGGGTTTGGTTTGTTGGTTTTTTTTGGTTGTTTTTTTTTTTTTCCGCTGGGGTTGGTGCTGGAGATTTTGGGGAGAGGAGGGAAAAGGATTTTTAATTTTAATTTTTTTATTTTTGGGGTTGGTGAGTGCTGGAGCTGCCGGGGAAGGGGGAAGGGAGCGAGCCCCGGGCAGGGGGGAGGGCTCGGGGCTGTAACATCCCCGAGCAGCCAGCAGAGCTCGCTTCAGACCAAGTTCACTGCCGGGGGGGACGGGCCGAGCCGAGCCGAGCCGGGCCGGGCCGGGAGGAACCTCCGAGACCCCTCCGGTTATCCCGAGCCTTCCCAAAATCCACCTCCAAACCCCTTAAAAAATTAAAATTATATATATATATATATATATCTCAGAGCCAGGCAAGTTCTGGGGTGAAATCTCCCGATAAAAGAGAAATTCCGCTGTTATTAAATATTTTTTTTGTTCCCTTTTGTTTTTCCTTGCTGGAAAAGGTGGTGGGAAAAAAAAAAGAAAAAAAAAAAAAAGAAAAAAAAAAAAAGAAAAAGATGAAGTTTCTCCCGTAAAATCAAATCTCGACTTTCAATTCCAGAAATGAGGGAGGTGGGGGAAGAATTTGTGAGAGGCGCTGAGTGGTGCCTCAGATTTAAAAAAAAAAAAAAAAAGAAAAAAAGAAAAGAGAAAGAAATAAAAAAGAAAAAGCAGCGGAAAGGAGGGGAGAAAAAAAATTGAAAAGCAAAGATCTAAGACAGTGACGGCGAGGTGGAGATCAAAATTCTGATTTTTGCGGCTCTCCGCTAGGCAAGGGAGGGGAAAAAAGAAATCGCGGAGAAATGAACATTATTTCTCCTTTTTTTTTTCTTTTTTTTTTGTGGTGTAATATTTTTTTTTCCTTTGGAAAAAAAAGAAAAAAGGAGCGGAGCAGCTTTTCTGGAGCTGCAGACGGCGAAGCGCGGTCTTGGGGGGCTTGTTAGTACAGCCTTGGAGCTGGAGGGGTCAAAAAGTTGAGGGTCAAAAGTTGAGGCTGTGCGTGACTCAGTCCTGTGTGCAGCCCTGACAGAGCGGTGGCACTGGGAAAAGGGAGAGAAAAAAATAAAAAAGGAGAGAGAAAAAGAGGAGAGAAAGGGAGGGGGCGAGGTGGGAGGAAAGAAAAGTCCGGGCGAGGAGGGGAGAAGGGGATGGAGAGGTGGGAACGACCTTCAGCAACTGGGGAGGGGAAAAAAATTAAATATATATATATATATATATAATGGGAATAAAATTAAAATTATTTAAGAAAAAAAAAAAAAAAAGTGAAATTTTGGGGTGGAAAATGAAGCGGATTCGTGGCTCTCCCGTGAGGAAACTCTGAATATTTCTCTTTTTTTTTAAATTTTTTTTCTTTTTGAGATAAGCCCCGAAACGCCGTTTGGGCTGGAAGGAGCAGAATCTGGGGGAAATGCATTTATTAAATCCAATTACGGCCGGGTCCCTCTAGGATATTAACGCGAGCAGTTAAAAAATAATTTTCATTCCCAGCGTCAATTTTGTTTGGAGAGGGTTTAAATTATCCAGGGGGAGGAGAGAGAGGGAAAAAAAAAAAGAAAAGAAAAGAAAAAAAAAAAGTGACACGGTTGGTGAAAATCTGTTGGAACATCTTGGCTTGGAAACGTTTCCAAAGCCTTTGGAGAGGTGCCGGAGCCCCGGCCCAGAACGGGATTTAAAATGCAAAACCTCGATCCAAAAAAGAAAAGAATTGCACGGGGGAAAAAAAAAATAATAAAAGAGAGAGAGAGAAAACCTCCTGGATTTATTCTCGTTCCCACCTTCATCGTGGGAAACCTGCGAGGGTGATTTATGGGCGAGCCCGATGGGCTGAGGGCTTTGAAAAAAAAAAAAAAGAAAAAATCCGATTTATGTAATTTAAAGGCGTTTTGAAGTGCCCGCTCCGCTCGGGCCGCTGAAAAGGAGCCGATCTTTATTATTTTATTTTTGCAGGCGGAATTGGGCTGAAATGCTTTTTATTCCTGGCTCGGAAGGCGACTCCGCTCGGCTGGCTGCAACAGTTTAATGAACTGATATAATAAATATTTCCCTTGGCGGCCCAAAGTTATTTCTGCGCTGCCAGACTTCGAAAGCCTCCAAACTCTTAAATATTATTTGCACTGGGACCAGGGGAAGATCTTTTCAATCGCTCCTTAAGCAAACACTCGGAGCGAGGAGAACTCTCTCCTGGAGAAGAAAGAGAGAAAAAAAAAAAAAAAGGGGAATTAAAAAATAAAAATAATAATAAAAAAAATCCCTGCGAATTTTCTCTCCTCCTCCGCTTGCTGCTTTTTTTTTATTATTATTACTAATTTATTTTTTTTTCCCCTCCCCGCTGCCGAGCTTTTAAATATTTTCAGGGACTAAACACTCCCTTAACAAGGCTCATTTTTTTTTTTTCCTTTCCTCGGGAGAGAAAAAGAGGGCGAATATTAGAGCCCTGGGAAAGGCGTTCTGGAAAATCCATTTGCGGGGTTCTATTCACGGGGGCTTAAAAAAAAAAGAAGAAAAAATATTCGAGAGGGGGGGGGGAAAAAAATAATAAAAATTCCAGGAGGGGAAAAAAAAATCCAGGAGAGCGTTTTGTCTCGCCTGATAAGGCCCGGTTTTAATGAATTGCCGTGAATTTGCTGGGTATTTATAAAATATCGCTGGATGAGGGGGCTACCGTTTAGCCGGGGCCCGGGCGATCCATCTCCTCGCCCTTGTAATTACTGCACTTATCTCTCGCCAACACTCATTTCTGCTCCGGCTTTATGGGACAGGTAATGGCCAATAAAGGCCATTTGTTCTCGGGGTATTAAAGCGGGCAGGTATCATTTGGCGGCAATAAAAAAAAATAAAATAACAACAACAACAACAAAAAAATTAATCCCGTTTTATATATATGTATATATATATATATTTATGGGTGTGTAGGAATAGCAGAGGCGCCTCCCCAGCTCGCCCCTCTCCGCTGTTCGCTCCCCGCTGCCGCCGCAGCGTTTAAATTTCAATTTAGGGGCGCGGGGCTGGGAGGGGAGGGAGGGGAGGGCAAAGGGAGGGGAGGGCAGGGCAGGCAGAGGAAATTAAAGGTATCGTTTTCAGGGATATTTCTAATTTATCTCCCTCGCCGGGACGGGCTGGGCTGGGCCTGGGGGTCAGGGGCTGCCGACGCCTTTCTGGGTTGGGTTGGGGTTTTTTAAATTATTATTATTATTATTATTATTATTATTATTATTATTATTATTATTTTCCCCCCACATTATATTTTTCCTTTTTTTTTTTTCCACCGGACAATCGATTGAATACGATTTTTTTTTTAAATCGCGATTTATTTCCCCAAATCGCCCCTTTATGGCCGTGTCGGAGCTGGTGGTAAAATCGCGGGGGCGAAAGGCGAATTCCCGCAGGGATGCGGAGACCCCGACCCTGCCCGCTGCCTTCAATTCACCAAAATATTCCCTTTTTTTTCTTTTTTTTTGAGTAATATTATGACCAATTTAAAGCCGGCACAAAGCGGAGCGAGGAGCCACACCCGGGGGGGTGAAAAAATCTGAATTTTTCCCCCCATCTCGCAAAGCAGGTGTGGGTTCATTCCCAGCTTTCTTTTCCCTGCCTGGATCCAGCTCAGAAGCGCCGCTCGCTTTTTAGGTTTATTTTTTAAAATTTATTAAAAGTTCTGCCCTGAAGAAACCCCCTCGGACCTCCAGCGCTGCGTGGAGAGAAATCTCACCCCAATTCCCCCCAAAAAATAACAACAAAACATTTTTTTTTCTGCGAGGGAGGGGGGAAAGAAAGAATGAAAGAGAGAGAGGGAGAAAAAAAAAATCGAATTAAAAAATAAATAAATCTCAGATCGGAGCCGGGGGAGAAAAAAAAAAAAAAAAAAACACAACACCTCGGGGCGGGTGGAAAAGGAGACCAAAAAAAAAAAAAAAATAAATGAGGAAAAAAAAAAGAGGGAAAAAAAAAAAAAAGAGAAAAAAAAAAAAAAAAAAAAAAAGCCCTAAAAATTCGGGGTGAAGCGCGGGTCAGCCGCCGCGCTGCGGACACGCCTCGCTGTTTAACAAAGACTGACAAACTATGAGATTAATCCCAAAACTTGCGGGTTTCCCAGCCCAAAATGCTCCAGAAGGGCCTCCCGGCGCTGCCAGCAGCAGTTCCGCTCCCTCCGAGGGACAATGCGGGGGTCTGCCGGGGCCAGCGGGGGGAGGGGGAGCGCCCAGACACCACCAAAACATTAAAAAAAAAATCCCAAAAAAACCCCAAACCCAACCAAAACATCCAAAAGTAGGAGAAGGAGAAGAAGAAGAGGGATGGGGGTTCTTTCTCAGGCGGAATGGATCGCGACCCGGAGGCAGAGAGAGGGACGGGGTGGGGAGGGAGCGGGGGGGGGGTTAATGGGGATTTTTTTTTTGTTGTTGTTGTTGTTTTTAGGGTTTCGCCTCTAAAACCTCCTCAAATTTTGGGGGAGAGCCTTTAAACCTCCTCGGGGATCCCTCCGAGGAGCAGGAGCCGCGTTTTGCCAAGGTAGGAGCCGCTACACCTGGGCGGGCTGGGGGCGGGGAGGGGGGACCCGGCTTTTTTTGGGGTCACCGGGAGCGCCCTGAGACCCCCCCCTGACCCCCCAAACCCTGCAGCGGCAGGTGCCGCCAGGGGATTTTTGGGGAAGGCGTTTGGGATTTCCCTGAAAAAAAAAAATTATATATATATATATATATATATAAAATAATGGAAAGGCCGGGGGTGTCCCCGGGGTGACCCCAGCTCGCCTGAGGTGGCTTTGAAATAGGAAAAAAAAAAGGCAAAAAAAATCCAAAAACCCCCAAAAAATTCGCTGTTGGAAACTTGTAAAGGTTCGGGGAAGGTGCTGCTGAAAATTTGGGATGGCGGGGAGATTTCTTGGAGGTGTGGTGGGGGGGAAAAAAGGAATTCTGGTAGACGCTAGGGGTGCTGGTTGGCAAACCCCGGCCCTGCCGTGTCACGGTGAAGGGAAAAAAAAAAAAAAATCCGATTTTTTTTCTTCTTTTTTTTTTTTTTTTAAGGGATGTGGGAGGAGGTTAAAAAGAAAAAAAATCGAGAATAAGGCCTGGTTATATCTGAGGGTTGGGGGGAACTGTGAGAAAACGGAATAAAATAAATCAGGGAGGTGGGGAAGGAGGAATAAAATCTAAAAGAGAGAGAGAGAGAGGGGGGATAAAAAAAGAAATAAAAAAATCAGCGGAGGTCTAATGGGATTGGCTCGGTTGTTTTATGGCATCGCTCTCCGCGTTGTAGGAGGTTCGGCTCCTCACTTTCAGGGCAGGTTTGAGTGGAAAAAGGTGAATTTTGAGCCTTGCTGGCGGCTCCCCGGCCCGAGGTGCTGCCGCGGGAGGTGGGAAATTCTGCTCGGTGCAAAAAGAAAAACCAAACCAAACCAAATTTCCAGCAGAAGCAGCGAAATCTTTTTGGTTTGGTTTGGTTTTTTGATGGATTTTCTAATTAATTTTTTTTATTTTATTTTAATGCGCCTAAGAAATGAATTCGGGGTTTTCTGCGATGCGTTCGGTTCGTTTCTTAAAGCGCCGCTTTGGTCGTTCTGCTTTGAGCTGGGAGGTTTTTTTAGCAGGAAAAGCGATTTTTCACCTCAAAGTACCTGAAATATCTCGCGGCGCCGAGAACGGGGAGAGCTCGGGGATTTTATTCTTGGCCAGAACTCTTATTTGTTGTAATTTTATAATTTTTTTTAAGGCAAAAACACCGCGGGAGTTGGGGGGGAATCTGCTGATTCTGTTGACAGGAATTTGAATGCGGGGGAATCGCAGCTTTTCCCCGATGCCCTCTCCGCTGCGGCATTTAAATGCAATTAATTCGGGAGATACTTGACCTGAAAATGTTCTGCCTTTTGAAATACAAAAAAAAAAAAAAAAAAAAAAAAAAGGAAAAAGAAAAGGGGAAGCTGCTCTACTTTTAATCTCTTGGGCAACTGTAATTTTAAACGAAATCTCAACATGATGCTACCCTCATTAGTTCCGAATGAAGGTTCATTACCTAGACAGTATGAATATTTTATTGCTTTATATCCCTTTTTTTTCGGAAATGAAACGCCTTTGATCTTTTTCTCGGGTTGTAAAAAGAATTGCCTGCCATTAAAAAAAAACCTGTCGTCCCATCTGCCTTTACATTCTGTATTTCTTTTCATCTGATTCTTTCTTTCTTTTTTTTTTTTTTTCCTTTCTTTCTGTTTTCTCTTTTTCTTTTTTTTTTTTTTATCATTTACCCGGTACACGCACGGCTAAACCCAAACCTTGGGTGACCTCCAAGAACGAAAAAAAAAAAGAAAAAAAGGGATGAAAATCTTTGCGCTGCCCCATCAGAAAAATCGTGACGAGACTTTCAGGGCGGGGTGGGGACGGAGCTTGGGGTGGATTTCGCTTTTAAAAGGCGGATTTTTGGGTTCGCGGCTCCTTGCCCCGCCTGCCCCTCCACGTTCAGCCCAGGAACCGATTTTATTTTTATTTTTTTTTTTTTAACCCCAAAATAATGCCCAAGGTGTGGAGAGGAGGGTGGGGAAAATCCTGATTTTTTTTTTTTCCTCTCCTACGAGCTCTTCAGCCCCTCTGCCCCTCTGTTCTCTGCCTTTCCCGCTCCCCAGCGAATATTTCAACCCAGAGGCGAACCCCTGATTTCTCAAACCACATCCCCCCCCAAAAAAAAACCCCAAAACTTTGCCCCAGAAGAGAATTGTGGCGGTAGCAGAAGATCTGTGACCGAGGAGGAGACGCATCTGTCTTCTATATGTACCCTGTAGATCCGAATTTGTGTAGAGGAAGTTGGGTCACAAATTCGTATCTAGGGGAATATGTAGTTGACACAAACACTACAAACCCAGAAGCCATTTAAACACACACCCCCTCCCCCAAAAAATAAACCCAAAAAAGCCCCCCAAAAAACCAGAAATGTGGAAAGGAGGGTTTAACCAGAAAACCGCTTTAAGGGCTCTCAAAGAAATCCTTTGGGTTTGACCTCAGCTCAACTCCTGCGATAAAAAAAAAAACTTTATCATCGCTCCGAGATAAACGCGGAGCTGCGAGCGGGGGGATTTGGGGATTTGGGGGGGGGGGGGCCAGGGGGTCGCGGGCGGGTTTCAGAGCGGGGGTCCCGCCTTTGCTTTCGTTTCCAGCGATCTCGGCGCTGACATCGATTAAAAAAAAAAAAGAAAAAAATCAAAAAGGAGAGAGATAAGCTAATAAGGAATATTCTCGGTAGGACCGCTCTCCCGGCCGCAGCCCCCGGCGCGTTCGGGGTCGGGCCGCTTTGGGGGGGGGCTTTTCAAAGGCTGCCGGGTCGCTGTGGCTTTTAGAGCGTCTTTATTACCAGGAGGGCGAGGCGAAGATGCATTGGGGACTCGGGCTAATTCGCTTTTGTAATTGTTCATCAAGCCCTCCGATTTCTTGCTCGGAGGACGGGCTCCTTTTTTTTTTTTTTTTCGTATTTTTCTTTTTTTTTTCTTTTTTCTTTTTTTTCTTTTTTTTTTCCCCCACCGGCGCGTGGGAAAACGCTCCATCCTCCGAGGCGGCCTAAAGGTGATTTAGGAGCGCGGGTACCCCGAATTAGCTGATGAATTTCTTATCGATCCCCCAAGCAGCCCTATCCATCTCTGCCAGGCTCGGGGCGCGCTGTCCCCTCCCGGATCACCTTTAGCCCAGCTCGGGGAGCGGATTGAGGGGCGGGGGGGGGGGGGACGCGGCTCAGCTGCGGGGCCGGGCGGGCGCTCACCCACCGAACCCCCCGAAAAACAAAACAAAAAAAACCCAAAAAATCCCCCAAAAAACCACTTTTTTTTTTCCTTATATTCTAATTTTTTTTCCTTATATTCTAATTTTTTTGCCTTACATTCTAATTTTTTTTCGCCTTATATTCTAATTTTTTTTGCCTTACATTCTAATTTTTTTTTGCCTTACATTCTAATTTTTTTTTGCCTTATATCCTATTTTTTTTTATTTTTTCTCGGTGCTGCCGAGGGAAGCGGAGGGGAGCTTGGGGCGGGGGGGGTGGATTTGCCGTGTCCCCACCGCCCTTCCCCTCCTGTCCCCCCCCCAGCCAAGGACACACCCCCGAGGGGTGTGAGCCCAGCCCGGGGGGTGTCTCCGCTCGCCCCGGGGCCACCGGAGGGGGGACCGGGAGGAGAAGCGGAGCTGACCGGAGGGGACCGGACTCCCCCCCCCTCCCCGGGGATGCTGGGGGGGCCCCGGGAGAGCCCCCGGGCTGGGCAGGTTTCCTGATCCGGGGCTCGCCGTGCCCCTCGCCATTGGCCCGCGCTGTCACATGGAGCCAACTTTGTTCACTTGACAGTGAGTAGGAGGGTTCCACCAAACAGGAAAACGAGGAAAAGAGAGGCGGGGGGGGGGGGTTTGGTGAGGGTAAGGGGTGGGGGGGGACAGGAATAAATTTTAAGGAGAGAAAGAGAGAGACAGGGGGAGAGAGAGAGAGAGAGAGGTACATATAGATAGATATATAGATAGATATATAGATATATTTTTTTTTCCGCCCCTCCCCGCGTGTGCGGCGGCAAAAAATTCCCCCCCTCCCCCCCCACCCCGCCAAAAAAAAAAAAAAAAAAAAAAAAAAAGAAATTAATGGCCATGAGCTCGTTTTTGATCAACTCCAACTACGTGGACCCCAAGTTCCCACCCTGCGAGGAATATTCCCACAGCGATTACCTTCCCAATCACTCGCCGGGCTTTTACGGCGGCGGCCAGCGGCACCGCGAGGAGGAGGACGAGGACACTTTCCAGCATGAGGCGGCGGCGGCGGCGGCGGCGGCGGCAGCGGCGATGTTCGAGCCGCGCTCCGCCTGCAAGGAGCAGCTCCTCTACCCGTCCTGTCAGAGCTCCGGCCACCCCGGCTCGGTGTTGTCCCCCCGGGCTCACCTCCATCCTCCGGCCGGGCTGCAGAGCCGCCTCTCGGAGCCGGGTCAGCCCCGGGAACCGGGCACCCCCAGCCCGCCACCCTCCTGCAGCCGAAACTCGGCCAAGCAAAGCCCCTCGGCGTGTAAGGAGCCCGTGGTTTACCCCTGGATGAAAAAAGTCCATGTAAGCACGGGTAAGTGAAAGGGGAAAGGGAAAAAAAAAAAGGAAAAAAAAAAAAAAAAGAAGTGGCCGGGGCTTTATGGTTTAAGTAGCACCTCCAAGTCTTGTAGAAATCTTATTGCGCCGGTTGTAAAATAACCATTCGGCGGAGATTTACGAGCGCCTGTTTGCAGAGCGGTATAATTACATCCTCCATAAATTTTTATTGCTCTGCTTGGCCATGTGCCTTTGAAGTCTCTGTTACCATCCTCCTCCAATTTCTTGCAGGCTACTCTCTCTCTCTCTCTCTCTTTTCTTTTTCTTTTTTTTTTTTTTTTCTTTTTTTTTTTTTTTTTTTATGGCTGTTGAATCTTCGTAAGTGAAGTTTTATGTTTTAGTAATTTGTATTTAAGTGGCGGGTTGAGTAAACTTTTACTATTTCCCCCCTCCCCTGCCTTCTCTTTTTTTTTTTTTTTTCTTTTTCCTCTTTTATTTTCCTCTCAGTTTTTCCCCCCCTCTCTTTTATTTTTTTTAAGGGATTTTTTTTTCTTTTTTTTAATAAACAGGAGCTCCCGTGCTCGCCTGTTTTCAGGAACTTTTGGGGGTCATTCCGCGCTGCTCTGGCGGAGCTGCGTGTGCATAAACGCGAATTTCCACACGCACGGGGCACGGAGAGACCTCGGAAAAAAAACCACTTTAGACAGGAATACACGTCAGGCCGTGAGGATGGAGGTGGAGATTTGCAGATCGGGTCGGGGGGTATTTTTAGAAAGGTTTGCCCTGAAACTTTTTATTTTTTATTTTTTTTAAAGCATATTCCCCCCCACCCCACCCCACAGCCCCTTTCAAAGAACGTGTGGTGCTTTTTTTTTTTTTCCCCTTTTATTTTTGTCATTTTTTTGAGGGGGGAAAGGAACCCATTGAAGGAACAGCTCGGTAATTCTGCTTTTTTTCCCCTTTTTATTTGTTTCCCCCCGCTTTTTTTTTTTTTTTTTCTGTGTGTTTCCCCCTCTTTACTTCTTTTTATCTTGTGTGTTTTCCCCTCATTTTTCCTTTTTCTTCCTTTTTTTGGTGTGTTATCCCCCTCATTTTCTCCATATTTTTTTGTGTGTGTGTTTCCTCCTCTTTACTTCTTATTACCGTGTGTGTTTTCTCTTCATTTTTTCCTTTTTTTTTTTTTTTTTTCCCTTTGGTGTGTTAACCACTTCATTTTTTTCCTCTTTTTTTTTTTTTTTTTTGCCTTTTCACATCTTTCCCCCCACCTTTTCTTTTTGTATTTCCATACCTTCTCCCCCTTTTTTTTTTTTTTTGCCTTTTCACATCTTTCCCCTCACTTTTTTTTTTTCTTGCATTTTCATCTCTTCCCCCTCTTTTTCTTTTTTTTTTTTTTGCTTTTTCACATCTTTCCTCTCACTTTTTTTTTCCTTGTATTTTCGTCTCTTCCCCCCTTTTATTTTTTTTTTTTTTGTATTTTCACACCTTCCTCCCCACACCTTTTTTTTTTTTTTTTTTCTTTTTTTTCCCCATCACCTCCTTCACCCCCCCCCCAAAGTAAACCCCAATTACTCCGGAGGAGAACCCAAGCGCTCCCGCACCGCCTACACCCGGCAGCAGGTCCTGGAGCTGGAGAAGGAATTTCACTACAACCGCTACCTGACCCGGCGGCGCCGGGTGGAGATCGCGCACTCGCTCTGCCTCTCCGAGCGCCAGATCAAGATCTGGTTCCAGAACCGCCGTATGAAGTGGAAAAAGGATCACAAGTTACCCAACACCAAGATCAGGTCGAACTCCTCCTCCTCCTCCTCCTCCACCTCCTCCTCCTCCTCCTCCTCCTCCTCCTCCTCCTCCGGCTCCCTGCAGATCCCGCCAGGAGGAGGATCCCAAACTCGAACCCCGCCGGGAGGAGCGGCCCAAACTCAAACCCCACACGGAGCGTCCCAAAGTCGATCCCAAGGACCGGCCGCTGCCCTATAACCGCCCTGCTTCTGCCTGCGAACTCTGCCATCATATTCCAATTTTTTATCCTTTTTTTCCCCCCCTCCTTTTATTTTTAATTATTATTTTAAACGCGGCGGGGGACAGAAAAGCTGGGTGTGGGGGTTTCTCTTTATTTATATCTGGGGACGGAGCGAGGCTCAGCTGCCACACGGAGAGTGAAAAAAGGAGGCTGGAGATGGGGGGGTTTTGGGTTTTTTTTTCCTTTTTTTTTTTTTTTTTTTTCTCCCCCCGATTTGGCTAAGATGGATCCTTGTTTCATCTTTAATCACGCCGAGCTCTGCCCCATTTGTCATGTTTACTCTCCCGTACAAAGGATGGACCTTATGTCTGCTATTACCTCGACAACCAGCGCTCGCTTTAATAAATGAGCCTCAGTTTCTTGGAGGCGAACTGGATTTTCTACGCCGCCCCCTTTTTTTTTTTTTTTTTTTTTCCTCTCCTTTATTTATATTTTTTTGTAATTTTTTCCTCTTTTTTTCTTCATTTTTCTTGGGTTTCTTTCTTTGTTTTCCTCCGTTTTTCCTTTTTTTCCTCTTGTTTTCCTTTTTTTCCTCTTGTTTTCCTTTTTTTCCTCTTGTTTTTCTCATTTTCCCCCTTCTTTTTCTCATTTTTCCGCCTTGTTTTTCTCTCTTTTCCCCTTTTTTTCCTCATTTTTCTGCCTTTTTTCATCCCTTTTAAATTTTTCCCCTTCTTTTTCTTCCTTTTCCCTCTTCTTTTTATTTTATTTTATTTTTTTTTAATTTTTCTTCCCGCGTGCCCTTTCCTCTCTTTCTTTCCAAGCTCGAGGTTTCTGGCCCGTCGCCCCAAAGAGACGGAGTTGGAGAGAGGGGGGAAAAAAAAAAAGAAAAAAAAAAGAAAAAGTAAAATAGTAAACAATTAAAAAAAAATAAAAAGACCAAAAACTCGGCAAATACAACCAAAATCTCCTCCAGGGAGCTGAGAGCTCTCGGATACCAGGGGGACAAAAAAAAAAAACACCACAAAAACCACAAAAACCAGACCAAAAAAAAAATAAAAAAGGAGGAAATTTGGGTCCAGGAGGTGTTGGACAAAGAAAGGACGAGGATGGAGAGGGATCTCACCAATATCTTGATTTTTTTCGTGATTTTGTTTTGTTTTCTTTGGGTTTTTTTTTGATCCAGCGTGAGTGGAGGGGGGGGTGGGGAGGGAGAGGGGAACTGGGGGGGGTTCGGGGAGGAACTGGGATGAACTGGGGGGCACCCGGAGCCACCCCCGAGGCTCCTCCGCCACCTTTGGGGCTGAAAAATCCCAATTTCGGGCCAAGGTCGCCTCCATCCCTCCCTTTGTCCTTCGGGATTTACCTGTAAATACCCCAAAAAAACCCCAAAAAACCCCAACAACAACAAACAGCAACCACAGCCACAACTCGGAAATAAATTTTTCATCCTCAATCTGCCCCGGTGTGGTTTTTTTGTTTATTTTGGTTTTTTTTTAGGGAGGTGGAGTGCTGGATGTGGCTTGTCTTGTTGGTGAAAGTGAGGGGCAAAAATAAACGTATTTATTTAAAACCATGAATTAAACAGTTTATTTATCTCTTTTTTTATTATTATTATTAATTTTTTTTCCAGGGGTTTCTGCTGTCAGCTGTTCTTTAAGGGCTGGATTACGGGTGAAAGTAGTGGGGGTAAAAAATAAACATATTTATTTAAAACCTTGAATTAAACAGTTTATTTCTCCTTCTTTTTTCACTTTTTCTTTTTTTTTTTCCAGGTTTTTTTTTTTCCTCTGTTGTCAGCGGCGCAGCCTGCAGCCCTCTAATGAAAACAAAAGATGTTTGAGCAGGGCTAGATCAGCTTTAAGTACTGCTAAGCCTCGCATATGATGATTTATTTGTTCAAAGCACGATATTAATACGCTCTTCCCCCCCCCAAAAAAAAAAGAAAAAAAAACACCCAGACAAAAAAACAAGGGGCGCTCATTAACAGCTTTGCTGCCTCGGATTTCTCCAGAGAGCCTGGAGGATTTATTTATTTTTTATTATTTTATTATTAAAGAACAAGAAAGAAAAAAAGAATAATAATAATAATAATAAAAAAAAGAATAAAAAAAAATCCCTCCTTCTCCGAGGTAGTTAAGGCATTAATGAGTCTAATTTTTGCACAGATGTTTCTGGGTGTTTCGCGGGGTTTTCTCGGCGTATTTTGATTTTTTTTTTTTTTTACAAAGGGAGCCGGCTCTCTGCGATAGCTCATAGCCTGACAAGCAAATAGATAATCAAGAAGACAAATGGCTCCTTTTGTGAGCCGCAGCTCTCGTATTAATTTTCATTTTCTTTCGGGTAGGAAAGTATCGAGGAAAGGAAAAAAAAAAAAAAAAAAAGGAGGGAGCGGGGGAAAAAAAAAAAGAAAGGACGAAAATAACATCGCGGTTCGGGGTTAGGGATGGAGAGAAAGAAAAGGTTGTTGTCCTCCAGGGGGGTGGGACCAGCTGGAGGAAAGGATATTGGCCTCGAAAATAATGATAATAACGAGAACGGCAGCGAAAGGAGATTGAATTTAAGTAGAGGTGTGAAGATAAGTGTCTGTATAAATATAAATGTAAGTGTGTATACGAGTATAAATCTGTCTATATAAATATAAAGTGTATATATAAATGTGAATGTAAGTGTGTATATAAATATAAAGTTTATATACAATACCGATACAAGTACAAATACAAATATATAAAACATGTAAAGTATATAAGGTATGTAAGGTATATAAAGTACATATGGTATAATAATAATAACAATAATAACAACAACAATAATATTTTTTTAAAGGGCTTTGCTGATTCGCTCAATGTTCACGGAATTCTCAGAAAACCCCAAAAAGGACCCAAATTTTGTGGCCCCCCACAGCTTCATCCAGAGACAAAGGCAGGGCTGGAAACACCCCAAAGCAGCGCGGCTGGAGGAAGTCACCTCCACACCTTGTTGAGACAATAAAAGTGTTCCCCTCCCCAAAATTCAAACAAAACCCGGGCTGGGAGTTTCTTTTCTTCCATTTCTAATCCTTAAAAAAAAAAAAAAAAAAAAGAATTATATATATATATAAATATATAAATATATATATAAAAATATATATAAATATATATATATATATAAAAAATATATATATATATAAAATATTCATGCGGTCACATGGTCCAGGCTCTGCACGGTGTGAGGTTCAAAAAAAAAAATCGGATTTATGGCTGGATTTTTTTTGTTGTTATTGTTGTTTTTGGTTTAATTCTCGCGTTTTTTAGAGGCGGCAACGGCCAAACTTGAAAGTTGCTGGTTTCATTGACTTTTTTTTTTTTATTATTATTTGTTTGTTCTTTTGGCAAGGGTTGTATTTTATTCTAATTCCTGAAGGTTTTTGGGGAGGTGGTGTTGGTGTTGCTGCCGCATTTTCTTCCGTTGTTCCCTCCTGGCTTTGATCTGCCTGCGCCTGTGAAGAGGGGTGTGAATTTCGAGAGGGGGCTCCTAAGAACGGCCAAAAATGGGTGTTTTAAACCCAAAAAAAAAAAAAAAAATAGAAGAAGAAGAAGAAGAAGAAGAGGGGCATATGCTTCCAGGAATGCGGGGTCTATAGAGGCAAATCAAAGCTTGGGGGAAGCGTGAATGGGATGGAAGGGGGGAGAAAAGAAGATTTCTATAGGACCCAAAAGTTCACAGCCATTAGGAGCGGACAGAAGGCAAGAAAAATGCGAGAATTATACAGAAAAAAAAAAAAATCATTAATCACTTCTTTTCTTTAAATACTTATCCCTTTTTCCCATTGTTATTCAACAGCAAATCTCCGCAGACCGTCTGTCGGGGGGGAAAAAAGCACCCGGAGTTCCTGCAAGAAACCTTCGGGGGCAATCATAAACCATCGCCATCATCATCATCATCATCACCGTCATTAATAATGAGAATATTCCTAACGATAAAACCCCGCGCCCTAAAGGTGAAAGCTTTTCTTTTTTTTAGGGGGAGAAAAGCCAAAAAAAGGAAAAAAAAAATCAAAAATCCAGCAGGCCTTTGCCCCCCCCAACCCACCCCCTCCTTCCCCCAGAGCTCTCTCAGTTTGGAAGAAACCACCCCAAGCCATGAGGGAGCTGGAAAAAAAAAGGATTTGGGAGCGAAATCCAGGTAACGGAGCTGCTCTCTCGGCATGCCTTCGGGATGGGGTTGTCGCCTCCTTCCGCCAGAAATTTGGGTGAAATTCGGGTGAAATTCCAAAAAAAAAAAAAAAAAAAAAGAGCTTTTTTCTTTTTTTAATTAGAGGTGGAAAGAGAAACTCCCCTTTTTTTATTATTTTTTATTAATTTTCCTTCTTTTCCTCGTTTTTCGGAGCGGGCAGAGGAAGTTTTGAGGTGGCGAGAGGGGTTTGGATTTTTTGGTTGGGTTTTTTTTTTTTTGGGGGGGGGGGTGTTGGTTTTTTGTTTTTTGTTTTTTAAATTCCTCCCGGATTTGGGGCTGGGCGTGGTTGGGGTTTTGCGGTGGTTCCGGGTGGAGATTTGGGGGGGGGGGGGGATTTATGCTTCAAAGTCGTGGTTTTGGGGATTTTTCCCCCCCAGGTTTTTGTTTTTCGAGTTCGGTCTCTCCCGGGACGGTTTGGGGAGGGTTCGGTGGAGCGGCCGCTGCGCCAGGAGCTGGGAACATTCCCAGTTTAGGGCTTTCCCAGGAACTGGGATCATTCCCAGTTTAAGCCTGTCCCAGGAACTGGGAACGTTCCCAGTTTAGGGCTGTCCCAGGAATTGGGAACATTCCCAGTTTGGGGCTTTCCCAGGAGCTGGGAACGTTCCCAGTTTAGGGCTTTCCCAGGAACTGGGAACATTCCCAGTTTAGGGCTTTCCCAGGAACTGGGATCATTCCCAGTTTAGGGCTTTCCCAGGAACTGGGAACGTTCCCAGTTTAGGGCTTTCCCAGGAATTGGGAACATTCCCAGTTTAGGGCTTTCCCAGGAACTGGGATCATTCCCAGTTTAGGGCTTTCCCAGGAATTGGGAACATTCCCAGTTTAGGGCTTTCCCAGGAATTGGGAACATTCCCAGTTTAGGGCTTTCCCAGGAATTGGGAACATTCCCAGTTTAGGGCTTTCCCAGGAACCGGGATCATTCCCAGTTTAAGCCTGTCCCAGGAACATTCCCGGTTTCAGGCTGTGCCAGGAACTGGGAATATTCCCGGTTTAAGCCCGTCCCAGGAACCGGGATCATTCCCGGTTTAAGCCTGTCCCAGGAACATTCCCGGCTTAGGCCGTCCCACCAGGAAATGAGAATATTCCTGGTTCAAAACCGTCCCAGGAGCCGGGAACATCCCCGCTTCAGGCCGTGCCAGGAACTCCGAATATTCCCATTTCCAGGCCGTGCCAGGAACTCCGAATATTCCCATTTCCAGGCCGTTTTCATCCCGGGATTTTCGCTGTCCTGGAGCTCCTGGGGCTCCCGGTGGGGGCGGCTCCCCGGTCCCGCCAGCGATGCGGGAATGTCGCTGGGAAAAAAAAAATAAAGAGGGAGGGGGAAAAAAACCCAAAAAACTCGGGGAGACAAACCCGAGCTGTGCTCGGCGAGAGAGTTCACGCAGAGGACACGTTTTCTGGGCGATTAGCCGGGTTTTATAGCCGGGGAGTGACCTCGCAAACCCCTTGACCTCCCCGAGGCTGGACATTGTGCTCAGCCCCCAGCCCGGCAAAACTCCGCCTGGCCGGCCCTGGAAAACAGGGAGGAGAAAAAAAAAAAAAAAGAAAAAAAAGGAAAGAAAAATAATCTTAAAAATTGATTTATTCGTGCTTTCTCACGGTTTAATCGTCCTGGGCCTATCAGCGTTTCTAGGCTCGTTTTGCTGTGTTTAAAAAAAAAGAAAAAAAAATGGGGTTTGTTGTTTTTGCGCCTGGTTTCGCTTTGGGAGCGGGGAATGGGGCTGCGGGCGAGCGGAACCGCCGCGGTTTGGCTCCGCCGGGCTCTCGGCCCGACAAAAATGAAGTTTTTGGGGTGGGGAGGAAGCGCAGTGAAGGGCGAGCGGAGCGGGCTGGCTCCGGTGCGAGCGCTGCTTTCAGAAATTCCTTTGTTTGCCGGAGCCCCTCCGCTCCCCCCGCTCCTCCTTTTGTCCCCCCCGGCCCCGCCCGGCGCCTCCTCCCGACCCCGCCGCGCTCTCGGGGGCTGCTCCGAGCTCGGGGATTTGGGATCCTGGGGAATCCTCTCCCGGGAAACCCCCAAATCCCAAATCCCAACCCCCCGAACCCACACTGAGATCTGCCGGAGCTCTTTGTTATCTCTACCCGGAAACCGGGCCAAAAAAAAAAAAACCAAAAAACCCCACCCAAACTGCCCAAAATGGGGCAAAAAGGACTCTCAAAGAGCCCCAGAACTGGGCCAGAATTACTCACAAAGAGCCCCAAGATTGGACTAAAAAGTCGCCCCAAATATACCCCAAGTTGGACCAAAAAAAAAATCCCCCCAAAGATCCCCAGATTGGGCAAAAAAATCCCCCAAAGACCCCAAATCTGGACCAAAAAAACCTCCCAAAGGTCCCCAAAATTGGACACGAGCTGGAGGGGTTGCTGAGTCCGAGCCCAGCAGGGCACAGGGACCGGAGGGACGCTGTGAAAAGGCAGGAAAATTCAATATATTCGCCTG
>WQNJ02000035.1:6233815-6275966 GCA_016584745.2 Phylloscopus trochilus trochilus
AAATGAGTGATTCCCGTGCTCTCCCCTTTTCCCCTCCCCAGCCCTCCCGCATAGGTTGCTAGAGGGTTTTTTTATATTTTTTTTTTTATTTTTTAATCCCAGAATCCGGATTTTAGAAGGGAAATGAAATAAATGAGTGATTCCCGTGCTCTCCCCTTTTCCCCTCCCCGGCCCCAGTACAAGTTGCTCGGGGGATTTTTTTTTAAATTTTTTTATTTTTTATTTTTTAATCCCAGAATCCGGATTTTAGAAGGGAAATAAATGAGTGATGCCAGGGCAGGAGTTGCCAGGGGGCTCAGCCCCAGCCCCGGCTGTGGGGTTCGCCCCTCCAGCCCCAGAACAAAGGGGACCCGAGTGACCCCAAACAGCGGCGGCCGCTCCCCAAAACCCCCTGGCAACGACAGCGAGGGGGGAAACGACTCCTTTTGGGGCGTTCCTCCAGCTTTTCCAGGAATTTTTTCTTTTTTTTTTTCCTTTTTTTTTTTTTTTTAATTTTTTATTTCTCCCCGCGGAATTTTTTAGGCTCCCGCCAAGGCTGGGGCGGAGAGGTCGAGGATGCGCGGGGTGAAAGTTGGAGAGAAGCGCCCGGAGAGGGTCGCGTTTCTCTTCAGGAGCCCGGTCTGGGTTTCAGCTCGGGGGAAAAAAAAAATAAATAAAAAAAATTAGAAACAAAGCAAATCTGCGAGGAGAAACAGCGCCGAGAACGGGCTGAAAAGCAGCAAAAGCTGGCGGGCAGCTGCTCCTCGCTGTGAAATATCGCCGGGAAATCGCCGCCGAGCCGCGGAGGGGGCGGCCGCGGCTCCGGGGACGAGATTGATGTCCCGGGAAGGGGCGGCGGAACCTGCGCGGCTCCCAGCCAGGGCAGCGCATCCTCCGCGCCTCCTCACGGGGCGGGATCGGGATCGGGGGGCAGCGCTGCCCTCCCCTCCCGACCCCCAACCGGACCCAAAAGGTCCTGCAAGGGAGCGTTGAAAGGGAGAGGAGGAAGCGGCAGCTCGCCTTATATAGCTTTTTATTATTATTATTATTATTATTTAATTTTTTTTTTTAAAAAAAAGCTATTTTACAAGCTCCGACATGCGAGGAGTCAATAAAACTGACAACGGGAGCAAAGATTAAATGTTCGCAGCGGATTCTCGGGTGAGAATTCACCGCTTTTCCCTCCTCCCCTCCCTCCCTCCCCCTGCGCCTCCCCTCCCTCGCTGGCAGCCCAGCCCCGCACGCCCGGCCGGGGGGATTGAGCTCTGCCTGCCAGAGCAAACCTTTACCCAGCGGAATGAGAGCGGCTCAGCCGCTGCCATGAAATATTCAGGGAGACCCAGGGACGGTGACGGAGCCAGGAACGCGGCATCGCTCTCTGTCAAAGCCTCGCGGTTAATTGAAGTTGTCGACTTTCAGTGGATGCCGACCCCTCCCCTTCTTACTTCGTTCCATAGTATTTTTAATTTTTTATTTTATTTTGTTTTGGTGCGTTAATTTTTTTTTCCTCTTCTGGGTTTGGGACTTGCCCCCTTCTTATTTCATTCCATTGTATTTTATTTTATTTTATTTTATTTTATTTTATTTTATTTTATTTTATTTTGGTGCATTAATTTTTTTTCCCCTTCTGGGTTTGGGACTTGGGCCCTTCTTATTTCATTCCATACTATTTTTATTTTATTTTATTTTATTTTGCTGCATTAATTTTTTTTCCCCTTCTGGGTTTGGGACTCTCCCCCTTCTTATTTCATTCCATACTATTTTTATTTTATTTTATTTTTTAAATTTTATTTTATTTTATTTTATTTTACTGCATTAATTTTTTTTCCCCCTCGGAGTTTGGGACTCCGAGCGTGAGAAATCGGCCCCTGGAGGGGGACCCAGCCCCGAGCCCCCCGCCCCTTCACATCAATCCCGGGGCTTTATTTCCCCCCGGTGCCGCCGCCTTTGTGGCGGGGCCGCCCTGCAGGGCCGGGATGTCCCGGGGGGGCCGGGGGCTGCAGGGTCGCTGTGGCCGAGCCCTCGCTGCCCCGAGGGGAGCCCGGACACGGCCGGGGGGCTGCGGACCCCAAAATGACCCCAGAACAACGCTCAGGCCCTGAGTGAGAGACCCAGAGCTCCGATCCTGGAGAGGAACCGCCCGCTCCCACCAGCACGGCCAGGGCCGGGCTGGGACCCCAAAACTGCGGGGGAGAGTCTGAGCCCTGGAGAGACCCCCGGGCACGGCAGGACCGAGAGCCGGGAGGGGACCCCAGACCCAAAACAGAGAGGGGACCCCAGCCCCAGAATGGGTCTGAGAGCCGGGAGGGGACCCCAGACCCAAAACAGGGAGGGGACCCCAGCCCCAGAATGGGTCTGAGAGCCGGGAGGGGACCCCAGACCCAGAATGGGACAGAGAGCCGGGAGGGGACCCCAGCCCCAGAATGGGTCCGAGAACAGGGAGGGGACCCCAGCCCCAAAACAGGGAGGGGACCCCAGCCCCAGAATGGGTCCGAGAACAGGGAGGGGACCCCAGACCCAAAACAGGGAGAAGACCCCAACCCCAGAACAAGGAGGGGACCTCAGAACAAGAAGGGGACCCCAGACCCAGAATGGACAGAGAATAGGGAGGGGACCCCAGAGCCGGGAGGGGACCCCAGACCCAAAACAGGGAGGGGACCCCAGACCCAGAATGGGTCCGAGAACAGGGAGGGGATCCCAGACCCAAAACAGGGAGGGGACCCCAAAACCAGAACAGGGAGAAGACCCCAGCCCCAGAAGCCGGAGGGGACCCCAGCCCCAGGGTGGGCTCTGGGGCCGTGCAAGGCAGAGCCTCCCCCGGCCCTGCTCCCTCGGGACGTGCCCAGGGCCGGGCAGGGCTGGGGTGGCCCAAAACCTCCCCAGAAGAACTTTTTAAAAATTTGTTTTATTTCGGGGGGGAGATCCTGGCTGCCCCCTCAGCCCCTCAGGGCTCTGCCTCCCTCCTTCCCCATCAGCTCCAAAACCCCAAATTTTCCCCAGGGCTGGGTTTGGCTCAGAGCTTCCAGGGGAAGCCCCCACGAGCTCCTCTCCTTCCCCAGATCCACCCCCCAAAAACCCCACCTCCCTCCCGACTTTCGGGCTCGCGTTTCTTTATGAACTCGCTAAAAACGAGGCGATTTGTTGTTTTTTTCCCCCCCCCAGCAGCCGCCCCACAGGGCAGGCAGAGCGCTGGGGAGGCGGAGGGATGGGGGGAGGATAATTGGCCATTTCGAGCGGCTCGAGCGAGCGGAATTTCATTGATTTCGGGGCCAGCAGCGCTTTCTCCTCGCCTGTCATCTCCTGCGAGGGTCCCGGCTCCGTCAGCTCGCCCCGAAAGAAATCCCCCTCCCCTCTTCTCCTTCCCCGCTCCTTCCCCTGCCGGCCCCGCTCCTGTCCCGGCGAGAGGAAGCGATTAACGCCGTAAATATGAGCCACCAGCGCCTGAATTCACCATTTATTGCGGGCGGCAGGGGAGGCTTGTGGCAGATCAAAGCCTGGCGGAGGCGCGGGGAGAGGAGAGGGGGAAAAGAAAAATAATAATAATAATAAAAAAAATAAAGAGAGAGAGAGAGAGAGAAAAGAAAAAGATAAGGCGGAAATTTGAGGTTTAGGCTCCGGGGAGAGGAGCAAAAGAAAATGAGGATAACGAGGAAATTTGAGGTTTAGGCTCCAGGGAGAGGAGCAAAAGGAAATGAGGATAACGCGGGAATTGGAGGTTGAGGTGCGGGGCAGAAGCTGTTCCCCCTCTGTTTTAGGGTGTTTTAGGGTGTGATTTATGGTGTTTTATGGGGTTTTAGGGGCTCTCAGCATCACCCCGGGCTCACAGAGCCGGGATCACCCCGGGTCCAACCCCCGGCCAGGCCCGGAGCCGCTTCATTATTTTCATTTTTTCATTTATTTCCTTAAACCCTTGGAGAACACGAGTGGCGGGCGGCCGAGACAAAAGGGGAGAAGAGTTCGGCGGCTTCGCAGCCCGAGAGGGAAAAGTTTGGGAGCGGGGAGGCTTCTTTGCTTTGAAGTTTTCTAACTCTTTTTTTTTTTTTTTCCTCTTTTTTTTTTCCCTCCGTGCGGGGGAGGAGGGAAAGGAGGGAAAGGAGGGGTGGAGGGGGGAGACACGAAAGAAATAAAAGGCAACAACGCCGTTTCAACACTTCCCTGCTCGCAGCCATCCCGAGATGAAAAGGGAGGCGATAAATCAGAGGCGATGGTGGCGATTTGACTCTTTTTTTTTTTTTCTTTTTTTTTTCTCCTCCTTTTTTTTTTTTTTTTTTTTTTTGGAGCGTAGATATGAGGGGAGGGGTTAAAGGAGAAATCCCCGCTTCCTTCGCTCCGGCCTCTCCTTTATGGAACGGGAAATAATTCAAGTCGGGGCTTTTCTCCGGGGCAGCGAGCCGCGCTCGGAGCTCGGAGGGGAGAGAAGCTCCGGGGCTGGAATTGTCCCCGGGAACGGGGAATCCACCCGGGATGGGGGCACGGGGAGCCCCCGCCACCCCATCACCCGCCCCGGCTGCCGGGATGGGGTTTTTTTTAGGATGGGGAGGGGTTTTTTTGGGGTTTTGGGGGGAGCAGGAACCCCGATGCGAGTTCCCTTCTCGCCGCGCCGAGGTCAGCTCCAGGCTGAAAAATCCATCGGGGTTTGTTTGGTTATTCGGGACCTCTCCCCCCAGCTCTGCTGCTCCGGAATTCCCTCTCCAAAAAAAAAAAAAAATCCCTGGGAAAGGGCGAGATGGAACCACTGGGATTCACTGGGATTCACTGGGAAGGGCGGGGAGTGAAAGAAATGAGAAAAAAAAAAAAAAAAAACCACAAAAAACCGGTGGCTTCGGGAAAACTTTTATTCCCCTCCCTCCCCTCCTCTCTTTCTTCCCGGCTTTCTCGCCCTCTTTGGTGGTTTTTTTTTGGGTTTTTTTTTTTTTTTCTTCCCCCTCTCCTTTTCCCGGACATGTGGAATCGATTTCTGCCGGCTCGGGAGGAGCAGAATCCGCTCGGTTCGCGTCTCCCCGGCAGCCCCGGCGCTCGCGGTTACCGAGCCTCTCTCGCTCTCTCTCTTAAGGTTTTTAAAAATTCTTCATAAAGAGAAACAGCTTTTTGATTTATTCCGGGCAGATCCCGGCCATTCGGGAGTGGGGGAAGGTTTTTTTGGGGAGTTTTTTCCCATTTTTTGGGGTTTTTTTTCCCCCTCCTCTCGCCCAGCTCCTCATCCTCTCCATCCTTTGAGCTGGTTTGTTGTTTTGGGTTTTTTTTAGGGGGGGGAAATGAATTTCTGATTTTTTTTTCCCTTCATGTTCTCCATCCTTTGAGCTGTTTTGTTGTGGTTTTTTTTGGGGGGGGAGGGAGAAATGAATTTCTGATTTTTTTCCCCCCTTTCTCCACCTCCAGTCCGTTCTGTTTGAACCGAGTTAAAAAAAAAAAAAATTGGAAAAAAAAATTCAAAGCATCTTTGAGGAGGGAAAAAAAAAAAAAAAATAAAATGAATAAATTTCCAACCCGCCCGAGATGCAGAGGGGGTGAAATAAAGCAATTTCTTCTTTAATTTTCCTGCTCCAGTGCCGGATCCTCAGCGCCCCGAGCCGGCTTTTCCTCCTTCTCCTTGGAAGTCCTGGAGTCTCCGCAGGTAAGAAGTTTAAAAAAAAAAATTAAATAAATAAAAATAAAATAAATAAATAAACCAGCCAAGAGCTCCGGGCCCGCGAGCCGTAATTAATTAATTAATTGCTCCGAAAGCTTTGAGGAGGCTTCGCCAGCAGCCCGAGCTGCTTCAGAGTCAGGCTGAGGATGCCTCGGGGAAAGCTGAAAGAGGAGCAGAAAATGATCCAGGACCGGGTTTTCCCCCTCTCGCCAAAGTTTTGGGGCTTTTTTTTGTTTGTTTGGTTGGTTTTGACTTTTTCCTTTTTTTTTTTCCTTTTTTTCTTATTTTTTCTCTTTTTTTTTCTCTTTTTTTTCTCTTTTTTCTCTTTTCTTCTTGTTTTTTTTTCTTCCTTTTTTTTCCCGTTTTTCCCTTTTTTCCCAGGACGCGTTTGTTAAAGATTTCGCACCTTCCCGTGCCCTTTGAAAAAGAAAAGACCCAAAAAAAAACCCACCACAAAACCCCTAAAAACCCCACCCCAAAACAAAACAAAAGTTGGAGAAGCGGCTGTTTAAAGAGCAGAATGTGATTTATGGCCCCACCAAGGTTTTGGGTGGTTTGGGTTTTTTTTTTTTTGTTTTTTGTTATTGTTTACTCGGAGCAAACCTTAATTAGAGGAAAAAAAATAAATAAAAAAGGGGGAAAAAAAGAAAAATTAAAAAGGGTTAAAAAAGAAGAATAAAAAAAGGAAAAAAAATGAATAAAAAAGGGAAAAATATGAATAAAAAAGAAAAAAAAAAAAAAGAGAAAAGTTTCCCAAGCTCTGCCTCCGTCCCGAGCTCCAGATGTGCCTCACCGACATCTGGATGCTCCAGCTGCTTCTCCTTTCCGAGGCTCCTCAAAATTCGGATTTTTTGGGGGGGAATCCCGCCTTGGAGAGCTCAGGCTGTGGGGAGATGCTGGAATCGCCTCCTTTCCCTTCCTGGGAATGTCGGGGGGGTTTTATAATCCGTGGGTTTGTGTTGAGGATTTCTGTATCGGGCAGAGAAAAAAAAATAAAAAATAAAAAGGAAAAAGAAAAAGAAAAAGAAAAAGAAAAAGAAAATCCTCTCTTCCCTCCTCCTCCTCCTCCTCCTCCCCCACGAGGGCACGAAGTGAGTTTTGAAGGCAAGAGAGGAAAATCTTTTGTATGGGGAAAAAAACCAACCAACCAACCAAACAAACAAACAAAAAAAGCCAAAAAAAACAACCCCCCCCCCCAAAAAAAAAAAACCACCAAAAAAAACCCCCAAAAAAACCCTGGACCCCCCCCAAAAAAAACCAAAAAAAAAACCCCAAAAAAACCCAAAAAATCCCAACCCCCCAAAAAATTAAACAAACAAACAAACAAACAACCCCCCCAAAAAAAACCAAAAGAAAAATAAACCTTCCCCCCAAAAACCCCACCAAAAATCCCCCCCAAAAAAACCCCAAAAATCACCAAACCCTCTGAGAACTGGAATTACAGCAGCAAAGTTCTGCTCCGAATTTCCATCCCTTTGTGCTCCGGGCCCAGAGCTCGGGAGGAGCTGCCGGGGATGAAAATTCCCCTTCTGGGAACCGGGAAAGTTTGGGATTCCCGAGGGTTCCCGAGGGTTCCCAAAGGCGGGACCGGCAGCGCCCGCGCGGCTTCCCTTCCCTTCCCTGTTTGATTTATTAATTATCAGTATTTATTATTTATTATTGTTATTATCTCCTGAAAAACGCTTCTCGTCCCATGATCTTCATTGGCCTCCAGTCAAAACTGAGTTTTGAAACTTTTATTTATTGTTTTATTTTATTTTAATTTATGTTCTTTTAATTTATGTTCTTTTATTTTATGTTATTCTATGTTATATATGTTACATGTTATATTTATTTTATTTTATATATATTATGATACCTGATGATATTTTATGTTTTAGCTTTTATATTTTGTTATGTATTTTTGTTATTTTATTTTATTTTATTTTATTTTATTTTATTTTATGTTATTTTATGCTATTCTCTGCTATATGTTGTATGTTATATGCTATACGTTATATTTATTTTATTTTATTTTATTTTACTTTATGATATCTTTTTATGTTTTATCTTTTATATTTTATTTTATATTTTATTTTATTATTTTATTTTATGTTATTCTCTGCTGTATGTTGTATGTTATATGCTACATGTTACATTTATTTTATTTTATTTTACTTTATGATACTTTTTTATGTTTAATCTTTTATATTTTATTTTATTTTACTTTATATTTTATTTTATTTTTTATTTTATTTTATATTTTATATTTTATATTTTATATTTTATATTTTATATTTTATATTTTATATTTTATATTTTATATTTTATTTTTTATTTTTTATTTTTTTATTTTTTATTTTTTATTTTTTATTTTTTATTTTTTATTTTTTATTTTTTATTTTTTATTTTTTATTTTTTTTATTCTATTCTATTCTATTCTATTTTATTTCACTTTTTGAACCCCGCGCTCTCGCTCAGCAGCACCGCAGGCCCCGCGCGGCCGCAGCCAAATCGATTTTTCCATAAATCACCGACTTGATGAAGAAGCGGAGCTGGCGCGGCAGTGAATGGATATTCATGGGCTCCGCTGCTGCTCCGCCTCCTTCGGGACGGGAGGGATTTAGGGGAGGGATTTGGGTTTATTTCATTTATTTCAGTTATTTCATTTATTTCATTTATTTCCCCACCCTTCCAAGCTGGCCTTGCTTCCACTCTCCCTGAAAAAAAAAAGCAAAGAAACAAACAAACAAAAAATCCGATTTTTATCCCAAAAAATCCGATTTTTATTCCCAAAAAATCCGATTTTTATTCCCAAAAAAAATCCGATTTTTATTCCCAAAATTTCTGAATTTTATTCCCAAAAATTTCCGATTTTTATTCCCCAAAAAATCCGAATTTTATTCCCAGCGTGGGGAATCCCATCCCTCAGCTCCCTGATAAGATGATTTTTTTTTTTTTTAGTTGGGTTGAGCATCCAAAAATGAGTTTATTTGGGTTCTTCCCCTCCCCGGGGGTCATCCCAGGGTTATTTCCTGGGATATTTTGGTCCAACCCACCGGGAATTGGGGATGGGATTTAACCCTTCCCTGCCCTCTGCTGCCTCCCAAATTTCCCCCGATTAAAAATTAACCCGGGATGCGGCCGGCCCTTTGATGTGCTGATGAGAGGGAAAAAAAAGGGATTTTAACCCCAAAAACTCTGATTTTAATCCCCCAAAAAGATTTTAACCCCAAACCCCCTGATTTTAACCCCCCCAAAAAGTATTTATCCCCCTAAAAAAAATTTTAAGCCCACCAAAAAAAAAAAGATTTTAACATCAAAAAAAGGATTTTAACCCCCTAAAAAACTGATTTTAACCCCCCCAAAAAAGGATTTTAATCACCCCCAAAAAGGATTTTAATCCCCAAAAAAGAATTTTATTTTTCCCCCCACCCCTGGATTTTCTCCGTCTCGATTTTTTGGGGAGCCGCGGTCGCTCCCCTTTTTTCTTGTTCTCAAAGATTTAACAAACAAACAAACAAAAAACCAACAACCACACACACACACAAAAAAGAAGAAACAAGGAAAAAAATAAAAGAGAAATTAGGAAAAAAATAAATAAATAAAAAGGGAAGGAAAAAGGCCGGGATGGAGCTGTGGGCGCGGCTTCCCGGGAAGTTTTGGGAATCTTTGGGATGTGCAGGGAGGAGCAACAATTCTCCATTTAAAAAAAAAATGGGAAAAAAAAACCCCAAAAAAACCCAAAAAAACCAAAAACCAAGAGTTTGACGTGGCCGGGTCACGTGCGCAGATTCGGGTTCGGGAGGAGGGGAAGGGAATTCCCAGCCCCTCCTCCCAAAAACAGCTTTTTTTCGCTTTTATTTTGATTTTTTGGGGAAATTTTAATTTTTTTTTTATTTTATATTTTTGAGACAATTCCAAAGCGCTCCCGAGTTTCACTTTTATTTTGATTTTTGGGGAGATTTTAATTTTTTTTTTTTTTTTTTTTTTGAGGCAATTCCAAAGCGCTCCCGAGTTTCCGTTTTATTTTGATTTTTTTTTTTTTTTTTGGGGGGGAGAATTTTAATTTTTTTAAAATTTTTTTTAATTTTTTTTGGTTTTTTTGGGACGATTCCAAAGCGCTCCCGCTGATTGATCATTAACCCGGTGAGTTACCGCTGCTCCAAGCAAAGGTCAGAGAGGGGGAGAGAGGAGAAAAAAAAATAAAAAATAAATCCCGATCTGTCAAGGCAAAGCTCTCATTCGGATTTTTTTATTTTTTTTTTTAATCCTGCCCGGCTTCTGTTTGAACTTCCCAAAAATCCCCCTCCTGCTCCTCCTCCTCCTGGAAAAAAAATCTGATTTTTTCTTTATTTTGGCCCAAAACAAAACAAAAAAAATCCGCGGGGAGGAGCGAGGGGGAGCTCCGCCCCCGAGAGAAAAAAAATAAAATATTTGAGATTAAAAACAAAACAAAACAAAATAAAGTGAAAACAAAGGCAGCGCGGAGGGGGTGGGGGAAGCCTCTGCTGCCAGGGAATAAATGAAAAACCCAGGAAAACAAAGCAAAACCCAGCAGGCCCAGCCCCGGAGCCGCTGTTTGTTTATTCCCGGCTCCTTCTCCTCGTTTGTTTGTTGGTTTTTTTCTGCTTTTCCCTCCTCCCCTGGCTCCGAATAAATTCCATTTTCCCTCTTTTTTTTTTTTTTTTTTTTTTCCCTACTTTTTCTCCTTCCCCGCGCCCGGCGTAGGAGGAACTTGGGAAGAGTCAGCGAGGGGCAAAGATTGATTTTTCCCTTTTATTTTGACTTTTTTTTCCCCTTTTATTTTGATTTTTTCCCTTTTATTTTGACTTTTTTTTCCCCTTTTATTTTGATTTTTTTCCCTTTTATTTTGACTTTTTTTCCCCTTTTATTTTGATTTTTTTCCCTCTTATTTTGATTTTTTCCCCTTTTATTTTGATTTTTTCCCCTTTTATTTTGACTTTTTTTCCCCTTTTATTTTGATTTTTTTTAATTTTTTTTAAATTTTTTTCCCCCTTTTCCAAACCACCGAGGGACCCGAGCGTCCCCAGCTGAGGTGATGTAAGTGGAAAACCACCAGGCATTCAAAGCGCCTGTAATAATAATAATAATCATCATCATCCTAATAAATCCTAATAAAACAACAAAAAAAAATTTAAAAAAATAATAAAACAATAAAAAAAGACTCCAGGCAGAGGCCCGGGGAAGGTCACGGAGCATCCGCGGGTGATTTATGGACCCGGGGACGCTGCCGCGGGGTGCGAGGGGAACATTTTTATTTCAGATTAATCACGTCAGCATTCACAACGGAAACGGGATTATTGAAGCCGCCGAATGTTTCCCCAAACGAAAATATTTTTAAATGAGGTGGCTGCTCCTTTTTTGGCTCTTTTTCTTCTTTTTTTTAAAATTTTTTTTCCCTCCTCCCCCTCTCTGGGAGCAGCTCCGTGCTGAAGTTGCGGTGATAAATCTCGGCGTGGCTTTAGAAATTTTATTTATTTATATCTATATATATATAAAAATATATAAAAATTTATATATATATATACACATATATACATTTATATTTTATTTTTTTTTTCGGCTCAGGAGAGTTCATTTTGGGACCAAAATCGCTGCTGTGCGGGGTCGTGACCTCGCCTCCCCTAAAAACCTCTCCCGTCCTCCCCCCTCCGCTCGCACATTAAAAAAAAAAATAATAATTAAAAAAAAATAAAAATTCATCATTTTTTTCCCCCCCCTTCCCAATCCTCGAGGCACACAGGCCTCGTGTTTCCCCTCCTGTTATTTTTATTTTATTATTATTGTTGTTAGCCCCGCAGTAATTAACGGCAGCTAATTAATCTCCCGGTAGCGCTCAGCGCTTGAGATGCGCGCCGGGCCCGGCTTTGGGGATTCCCGGCAGAGCTCCCCCCACCCCGGCCCCAAAGGGAACCCCAAAAACTTGGGGCAGAGTTTGGGGCACTTCCCAGCGAGGGGGAGCGGAAGGAAAACCCCGGGATTTGGCCCCAAAATCGGGGAGTAAATCGCGGTTTTACCGGGGCCGGGAGAGGAGCCCCGCGGGGCTTTGGGCTCCTCCGGCCCCACCGAGGCCGAATCCCCTCGCCCACCTTCCCCTGCCCCGCTTTCACTGCTTTTCTGGCTTTTCGGGCTTTTCTGGCTTTTCTGGCTTTTCTGGGGTTGTTTTTAATGGGTTTTTTCCCTCCCTCCTCAGTTCTTCCTCCTCTCCAAAGCCGCCGCGGTCTCGGATTTGCAGGAGCAGCGCTCGGGGAGGCGGTGAGTGCCGCTGCAGCTCCGTCTGTCCGTCCGTCCGTCTGTCCCTGCTCGGCAGGAGCCCTTCCCCCTCCCAAACCCCACCGCCGGACTCCATTGGTAGCATCATTATTATCATTATTATCATTATCATCACCATCGTCATCATCATAATTATTATTATAATCATCAATATCATCATTATTATTACTTTTATCATTATTATCATTATTATCATTATTACTGTTACTATTATAATTATTATTTTTTCATTATTATCATCATTATCATCATTATCATCATTATCATCATAATTATTATCATCATTATCATCATTATCATCCTCATTCTTATGATTACTATTATTATCATCATTATTATTATTTATTCTTATTATCATTATCATTATTATTATCACTATTACCATCATCATTATTATTACTATTATTATCATTATTGTTACCATTATTATAATTATCATTATTATCATTATTATCATTTTTATCATCATTATCATCATTATTATTTTTTATTATTATCATTATTATTACCATTATTATTATCATAATTATCATTATTATTATTATTATCATCATTATTATTATCACTATTATTATCACTATTATTATTATTTTCAATGGCGATGCCTCCCCTCGGCCTCAGCCCCAACCCAGCCCCGGCTGCTGCAGATTTCAGAGTTCTTGAGTTCTTTTTCCCCTTTTATATTTTATATTTTATATTTTTTTTTGTTGTTCTTTGCCACCTCGCCGTCTGCCGGGGCGGTGATTTATGGAGTGAGGGCGGCTCGGGATGGGAGCGATTTCCTGCGCTGCCTTTGAAGGGGGAAAAGCAACATTTGCTGCTGATTTGCCGAGGAGCCGCCTTCAGGAGAGAAATCAGCTGCAGGGATGGCCCAGAGCCTGAAAGAATAATAATAATAATAATCATAAATAATGAAATAACCGCTGAAATAATCCCCAACCCGAGCGCAGAGTCCTCTCCAGCTGCTCGAGGTTAAAACAAGAATTTTATTGTAATTTTTTTAATTATTATTTTGCGCTTCAGAGGAGCCACTCGCAGCATCCCGGGCGCTCCTGGTTGTCCAAGGGCTGCGGATAAAATCCGTGCAGCTCCAGAAATCTGCGGAGAAGTTCAGGCTGCTGGGAAGTTTTTGATCAGTCCACGGTTTTTTTTGGTTTTTTCTTTTCTTTTTTTTCCTCTTTCCTTTTTTATTTTATTTTTTCCTCCCCTGGGAATTCAACGCCGGGGTTCCCGAGCAGGATCTGCCTCGTAGCAGGGAGATTTATGTGGGAGCAGCTCATAAAAAAGTCAGATGAGACGAGGGGTGAGGAGGTGAAAGAAAAAAAAAGCAAAAAAAAAGAGAGAGAGAAAAAAAAAGGTAATAAAATGGCAATCACGGTGTTCCCCCGGTCCCATCTGGGGGCAGAACATAAAACTGGAAACCACCTCGGAATCCTTGGGATAAAACTTCATCCGTCACCTGGAAAAACCTCGGCTGAGGGAGGGAGTCCTCCGAAGTCCAAAAGTTTCCTTGGGCATCCTTCTCCTTTATTTGTTAAAAAAAAAGAAAAAAAAAAGCAAAAAAAAAGCAAAAAAAAAGCAAAAAAAAAAGCAAAAAAAAAAGAAAAAAAAAAAAAAAAGCTTTCCAGAGTTATCAGCCTGAAGGTCTGCAGCACACAGAAATAAAATAAAAAAAAAATAAATATATATATATATAATAATTAAAAAAAAAAAAAAGCTTCAGAACTCCTCGGAGGGTCCCACCATCCCAGGCAACTCCAAAGAAGTTTTATTTTTTGTGTGTGTGTGGTGCCTCTCGCCCCCTTTTTCTGGGCGAATTTCCCCTCTCGTCAGCACTTGGGGCCGAGGGGGGAGCGCCCACAATTAAAGGAGGGCCGGTAATTGGGATGGGAAACAAAAGTAGCGCTAAAGTAGCACAAAAAGAGGAAAAAAAAAAGAAAAAAAAAAAGTGCAGACACCTAAATTCCTCGCCCTGCCTTCCTCCCACTCGCCAGCGCCTCCTCTTCACTGGTTTTTGTGGTTTTTTGGTTTTTTTTTTTCCACCCTAAAATCGCTTTTTGGCCGATTTTTAAATTTTTTTTTTTTATTATTATTATTTTTTTTTCTGCCGGGAGAGGCGTAAATCGTAAATCTCCCGTGGCGACAGCGGCCCGGCCATGGCGGGTTATTAATAACAGCAATAATAATTATCTTTATTATTATCTTTATTGCCCCGCACCTCCCGGGAGAGCCCTTCAGCCCCCTCCCACCAAAAAATAAAATAAAATAATAAAATAAAATATAAAATAAAATAAACCCTCCAAGGCCCGGCGATACCGAAAGTTCCACCGAAGTTACTCCGAGTTGTAAACAGCACCCAGCGCTGCTCAAACCCCACCACCACTCCAAAAAAAAACCCAAAAAAAACCCCCAAAAATCACCAGGGTTTGGATTTTGGGAGAAGAGAAACGCTGGGGGAGCACCCAGGGAGAGCGGCCGGGGGGGTCGGCGGGGCTCATTTGCATAAATCCACGCCTAATTGTTCCGTCCAAGGCTCCCAGGCCCGGCTGCCGCAATTAGCGGCCTCTCCCCCACTGGAGCCCCCGGCCCGGCCATCCCCAGCAAATCTGGATTTTTGGGGTTTTTTATTTTTTGGGAAGCATCCCCTGCCCTTCATCCGCCCCATCCTCATCCTCATCACCCTCCCAGCCCGGCATCCCCTGCCTGCCTTGGATGGTTTCAATGGCAGCCCAAGCATCTCTGGGTTAAAAAGGATTTATTTTTAAATTATTATTCTTTTTTATTTTGCTGAAGCGGGGCGGCGGGGGGGGTTTGTTGTGTTGCGTTCAGCTTTTCTCTCTCTCCCTCTCTCTCTCCCTCTCTCTCTCTCTCTCTGTCTCTCTCTATTTTATTTTTTATTTATTTTTTTTCCTCCCTTCTCCTCTGGCTCCTTCCCCTCCGAAGCAGAGGCCATTGTTATCAGTCAGCAGCGCTCTGTAGCAGAGGCCAAGTAGAAAAACCTTCAGCGTTTGGCCATTCCAAAGCCACCCCGCCCCTCCTCGGCTTTTTCACCCCCACCCCGCACGTCTCGGGAAAGCTGGGAAGCATCCTGATTTCTTTTTATTATTATTATTATTTTTTTATTATTATTTTTTTCCCCCTTTCCAGCCACAGCGAGATAATCTGAGCCTCCGTAAGCGGCTGGCTGAACCCCCCCTCTCTCCCCTCCCCCTCTATTTTCCCTTTTTTTTATTTTTTTAATTATTATTTTCATTTTCATTTTTAAAACCATCCCTCCCTTACCCGCCAAAATTATTATCATTTTAAATTTTATTATTTTTTTTTTAAACCATCCGTCCCGCCATTACACCGGCTTTAATTTATTTATTTATATTATTTATTTAATTTTTTTTTTCTTTTTTGGACGTTTCACCCGCGCGTTTATCCCCGTAACGTTTTGAAAGGAGAGAGAGAGAGAGAGAGAGAGAGAGAGAGGGAGGGAGAAAAAAAAAAAAAAAAAGAGAAAAAAAAAAAAAAAAAGAAAAGAAAAAGCGGGGAGTAACGGGAGGGGAAGAGGGAGGGAGGGAGGGGGTCACTCCTCGCTTATTGATTGCGTGGATGCTGGATGTGAAAATATATTATGTCTGCCTGTGCTTGGCTCGTCAGAGACTAAGGTAAGCCGGACTCAAATAGGCTATCACTTTGTGAATGGCGGAGTATATGTCCCAATGATTTATGACCATATGACTCCAATCTCGGTTCAAGAAGAGTTCACAAGCTTTAAGCTTCCTTTCCACGCAGAGCCTCTTTTGCAGCCCTCACCCACCGCCTTTTTTTTCCTATTATTTATTTTTTTTTTTTAAATTCCGCCTCCCCCACCCTCTTTATTTTTAAATTTTTAAATTTTTTTTTCCGCCTCTCCCCGCGTTGAATTTTTTTTTCCCTCCAGCCGAGGGGAGTTGTCGGTTTTGGGGGAGGGAGGGAGGGAAATTTGGGGAATGGTTGGTTATTTTTTTTTTTCCAGGCGGCTCCGAGCTGGTTGGGAGCTCCCCAGCTATTGTTGAGGGAATATTTGGGATTAAATCGGAATTAAAGGCCGGGGCTGGTGCGGCTCGGGGAGATGGAGCCGGCCGGGGGGGCGGGGGAGGGGAGAGGCGCCGCTTTTCCCCAGGAACGGGGAAATTGGGGAATTTCGGATTTTCCAACATGGAGGGGACGCCTTTCCAGCAGAATCAGCTTCCTTTTATCTCTTTCCCCCGACCGCCCGATTTCTATTTTTTTTTTTTTTCCTCTCCCCCGCCGAGCATCCTCATCCTCCCCACGAACCCTTTCCCTGCCTCACCTCTCCCCGTCTCACCTTTCCCCCTCCTCCCTCACCCCTCCCGAGCCTTCATTTTTATTTTTATTTTAATTTTTTTTTTTTTAATAAGCCCCCAAATCCTCACCCTCCGAAGTTGCAGCGCCAAAGAGTTTTGTGGGGGAAAATCGCAGCCGCTGAGAAAAAAAAAAACCAAAAAGTGAAACTCGGAGCGGGGCTGGAGCAGCTCCCGCCCGCTTTTAATTGGAACAGGAGATCATCGGATATTTATTATTCTGCCCGGGATTTTTTTTTTCCCTTTTTTTTTTTTTTTTTTTTCCTTTTTTTTTTTTTTTTTTTCCCTAAGCAATTCCTTGGAGTAAATAATTAGGATTGCGGCCGTCCCGGGCGAAGATAAATGAGCGGCATTTGTGAGGCGCTGAGAGATGAGGTACAAAAGCGAAGCTGTGCGAGCCACGAGCGAGGCGAAGGGGGTTGTAAATTTATTTTATGGACGTTTAAAAACAACGAGAACCCAAAGAGAGAGAGAGAGAGAGAGAAAAAAAATAATAATCGCCGCCGTTATTTTTAGCTGCTTTCCCCAAGCCTCCAGAGGCTCCGGTTTGGATTTGTTTTGTTGGGTTTTTTTGGGTTTTTTTTGGGGGGATTTTAGTGGGTTTTTTATTTTGTTTTTAAACAGAAATCTCAGACAGGCCTTGGAGAGATTCCCACCTCTGCTCCCCCCCTCCCTACACCCCTGGCAGATATTTCCAGCCAACCTATTCATAATAAAGGGCGCTGCTGTTTTGTTAATTAATTAATTCACGGCTCGGGGAAAAGCCGAGGCTACTTTTTAATAAGACAAATTTATCATGGCCGGGGGAGGCGGAGGAGAAAGGGAAAAAAAAAAAAAAATAAAACAAAACAAAACTTCCCCCGCCAGGATCTCGCCCTCTGCCCAGACAATAACGCATCTCCGAGGAGGATCCGATGCCGATTTGGGAATGCAGGAATTTAATCAGGGTTAAAAAAAATATATATATATATATATATATAAAATATAAAAATAAAAACCAGCCGAGGACGCTCTGAGGTTGGGGTGAAGAGAAGGGAGCTTTCCTGTGAGGTGACAGAAAAACAGCAGCCGGGGGAGAGAAAAAAAAAAAAGAAATGTTATTTATTATCGAGCTGTGGCTTCTGTTAAACCCCCGGCACTTAAAAATATCGCGTTTGGGGTTTTTATCTCCGCCGGGTTTGTTTTGTTTGGGTTTTTTTGTGGGATGAAAGAGGCCCAGATAAATCTGAATATACAAGAGATACGATTAAATATACAATGGATATCAATCCCCAAACAAAGTGGTTCCTCGCGGGCTGCAGAGAGGAGCAGCCTCTGCCTTTTTTTTTTTTAAATCCCCCGTGCTGATTATTTCCCAGTAGTTTTCACCTTTTTTTTTTTTTTTTTTTCAGAGTATTTCTGCTCTGTCTTTATAGAGGAGAAAGTTTCTGCTGGGAGAAAAGCCAAAGAGAAAGGAGAGAGAGGGATGGAGAAAAATAAAATCTCAGAGAGGGAGAGAGCAGAGCAAAAAGGAAGGGTTAATTTGGTGATTTTAAGCTTCAGGCTGGGGTTTTTTGGTTTTTTTGGGTTTTTTTTGGAATTTTTTGAGGTTGGATTGAGAGAGGGAGGAAGGCTGGAAAAATCCAAGGGGTGAAAAGTGAGGAGCAAATGGCCTTGTGAAGTGTTTGTTTCTCGAGAGAGAGAGAAAAAAAAAAATAAAATAACAACAACGTTCAAAATCCAGCGGGTTTGGCTTCAGCACCTTCCCAGCGGCAGCTCTGGGGTTTGGGGTGAGAAACACAAAACCCTGCAGAGAAAAAAAAAAAAAAAAAAGAGATTTATTTTCTAAATTCAACCTGTGCTACCAGAGAGGGGGACAGAGAGAGCAAGGCCAGGGGAAGCACGTTCTTCAATTCTTGAATTGGTGCTGCTGGAAATTTTTGCTCTGAATTCCAGAGGCGCTGAGAGTTCCTCTGTAAGCAAAACAAAAAAAAAAAAAAGAAGGAAAAAAAAAAAGGGAGCCAAATGTGCCAGGACAGCGTTACCTGGAGAAAAAACACGGATTTTCTCTCTTTGCAGCCCCAAACCAAACAAACCCGGCACGGGCCTGGTGATAAACTTTGAATTTCTGCCGGGGGAAGGATTTTGGGGGGCTGCTCCTCGTGTGAGGGGCTGCTTTAAATAGAGAGGGAAAGGCTTTCCTTGCTCTGGTGGTTGTGGCCAGCGATTCTCCCTTCTGTGCTCTCATGTTTGGGATCTTTTGGGGTTTATCTGGGCCTGGCTGTGTAAATTTGGGGTTTCTCTGGGTCTAGGTGTGTAAATATGTGGTTTATCTGGGCCTGAGTGTGTAAACTTGAGGTTTATTTGGGCCTGGCTGTGTAAATTTGGGGTTTATTTGGGCCTGGGTGCATAAATTTGGGGGTTATCAGGGCCTGAGTGTGTAAATGTGTGGTTTATCTGAGCCTGAGTGTGTAAAATTGAGGTTTTTCTGGGCCTGGCTGTGTGAATTTGGGTTTCTCTGGGCCTGGCTGTGTGAATTTGGGATTTCTCTGGACCTGGCTGTGTAAATTTGGGATTTCTCTGGGCCTGGCTGTGTGAATTTGGGGTTTCTCTGTGCCTGGCTGTGTGAATTTGGGGTTTTTCTGGGCCTGGCTGTGTAAATTCAGGGTTTCTCTGGGCCTGGCTGTGTGAATTTGGGGTTTATCAGTGCCTGGCTGTGTAAATTCAGGATTTCTCTGGGCCTGGCTGTGTGAATTTGGGGTTTATCAGTGCCTGGCTGTGTAAATTCAGGATTTCTCTGGGCCTGGCTGTGTGAATTTGGGGTTTTTCTGGGCCTGGCTGTGTAAATTCAGGGTTTCTCTGGGCCTGGCTGTGTGAATTTTGGGTTTATCAGTGCCTGGCTGTGTGAATTTGGGGTTTATCAGTGCCTGGCTGTGTAAATTCGGGTTTATCAGTGCCTGGCTGTGTGAATTTGGGGTTTCTCTGGGCCTGGCTGTGTGAATTTGGGGTTTCTCTGGGCCTGGCTGTGTAATTTGGGGTTTTTCTCGGCCTGGCTGTGTAACAGCCTGGATGCCACATGCCTGCAGGGCCGTACACTCGGGGGGTTTGTGCATTTCCCCCCAATAATCCACGATAAAAAACAAACTCCCGGCGCCGCCGTGAGAGCCACAGAGCAAAACCCAGCGATTTGTTTGGCAAGGGGGGGAAAAAAAAAAAAGACACAGCCACCCCCCCAAAAAAAAAAAACAACCCTCACACCACCCAGCCCCATCGGAGGAGCCTCCAGAGGGTGAAATCTGCTGGCAGCATCTGTTTTTTTCCCCCCCTCTCCAACCCTATTCATGTCACGGGGCCTTTCAGGCCCCAAGATGGATCCCCGGGCCGGGCACTATTATTTGTGTGTTTTCTCCTAACCTTTCAGGTCAGCTCCCACCCGCCAGCTGGAGAGGGGCCGTCACGTGGCCTCGGGGTGCCAATGTTCTGCCATCGGGGTGTCAGGACCCCGGTAGCCGAAGATGCAGAAGGCCTCCTACTACGACAGCCCCACGCTCTTCGGGGGTTACCCTTCCTACGGCGCCGGCGCCAATGGGTTCGGCTACGAGGGCGCCCAGCCGCCTTTCCAGGCCTCTCCCCAGCTGGAGAACGACTTCCAGAGGTCGGCCTGCTCCCTGCAGTCCCTGGGCGGCGGCGCCCAGCACGGCAAAAATAAAGAGCTGAACGGGAGCTGCATGAGGCCCGGCTTGGCGCCGGAGCCGCCGGGCTCGCCCAACAACGCCAACAACGCCAACGGCAGCAATGGTGGGAAAGGCGGCCCCGGCAAAGCCAACCCGGGGGCCAGCATCTCCAAGCAGATCTTCCCCTGGATGAAGGAGTCCAGGCAGAATTCCAAGCAGAAGAGCGGCTCGCCGGGCGCAGGTAGCCGGCCAGGCCTTGGTTGGTGGCGCTGCTCTGTCCTCCACGCCATCTCCGAAATAAGAAAGATAAAAAGTTTAAAAAAACCAAAAAAGATTGATGGAAGAGGTCCAGGAGCAGCAAAGGGTTGGAGGAATCGGTTGAGGGAAGGCCCGAATTCCGATTTTCCTGCCCAGGGCTCCAAAGAGAGGTCCAAGAGTCACAAAGGGTTGGAGGAATCAGCTCAGGGAAGGCCCAAATTTCGCTTTTCTCCCCCAGGACTCCAAAGAGAGGTCCAAGAGTCACAAGGGGTGGGAGGAATGGGTTTAGGGAAGGCCCGAATTCCCCTTTTGCTGCCCAGAATCCCACAGAGGAAGGAGTTGCCGGGTGTGAATATTTCCCTTCAGCTCTGCTGAGGTGAAGCCTCAGAAGTGGTGGGGTCACCGGGCAGAGCGGTTTGGGGGTGGAGGGATGAGGAGAAGATCCTGGGAGACTCCAGAGAGGATCCTGGCACCGGGCACTGCCCACCCACGCTTGGTTTATTTGAAAACAATAAAAACAGGAGATGCAGCCAGGGTGTTTTACCCAGCCCAGGGCGGACACGAACATGGGGAAAACCTTCTCAAAACGCTGCTAAAGTCCTCTTTGGTCCCTTCCCACCTCTCAGGGAGAGCAGATGCAGCACCACACCCACCTCCTCCACATATCCCACCCAGTCTGACCGGATAAAAATCCCAAAACTCTGTTTGGATTTACCGCCAGCTCTGCCCAACCCGCTGACGCAAACCCCGCGGCGCCCGCTCCGTCCCCCACTGACGGGATTTGTGGAATTCACCTCTGGAAAAGGGAGGTGCAGAGGCCAATATTGGGGTGACATTGGGGGTTGCACCCCTGAGCAAACCCAACCCCTCCCTCCCTCCCCTGCGTTAATTGGCCCCCGCGGCGGCGGCCGCTGCCTCCTCCCCGCCCTGCCAAACATTATTTTCCGGGAAATTATCCGTTGGAAATAATCGACTGGCGGATAAATGGCCCTGGAATCCTCTTCTACATGACATGATCAAATTTTCATAAAGCAGGGGCAGCTTTGGAGAACAGAACTCTTAATAAATGACACGATTATGGAGTGCAGGCTAATGCGGAGGGGCGAGGGGGCGGCGGGGAGGGGGGCGCGAGGATTTATTAGGAAGCGACGCATTCAATTTCTGCGTGTAAGTAATTCTCTTTTTATTTCATTCCGGGGGCCCGGCAGAAACCTGCGGCGGCGGCAGCGGCGGCGGCGAGAAAAGCCCCCCGGGCTCCTCGGCCTCCAAGAGGGCGCGCACAGCCTACACCAGCGCCCAGCTGGTGGAGCTGGAGAAGGAATTCCACTTCAACCGCTACCTGTGCCGGCCGCGGCGGGTGGAGATGGCCAACCTGCTGAACCTCAGCGAGCGCCAGATCAAGATCTGGTTCCAGAACCGCAGGATGAAGTACAAAAAGGATCAGAAATCCAAAGGCCTGGGCTCTTCCTCCGGAGGGCCTTCCCCGGCGGGCAGCCCCCCGCAGCCCATGCAGGCCTCGGCGGGTTTCCTCAACGCCTTGCACCCCATGGGCGCCTACGAGGCGCCGTCGCCGCCTTCCTTCGGCAAAGCCCACCACCAGAACGCCTACGCCTACCAAGCTGCCCTCAAGCCTTGCCCCGGGCAGCAGAAATACGCCGGTGGCGGCGGCGGCGCCGACTACGAGCCGCACGTCCTGCAGGCCAACGGGGTGGCCTACGGCACCGCCGGCATGCAGGGCAGCCCCGGGTACGTCGGGGGGAACTTTGTGGATTCTCTGCCTTCCTCCGGCCCGGCTCTTTACGGCCTCAACCACCTGCAGCACCACCAGGCCGCCGGCGTGGACTACGGCGGGGCCCAGCCCCAGGGACCCTGCGAGGGCTACGCCGAGCTCTCGTCATCGTCGTCGTCGTCGCACCACGCCGCCGCTCCTCAGGGCAGGATCCAAGAGGCGCCCAAGCTCACCCACCTGTGAGAGGGGGCAGAAGGAAAAAAACGAACAAACAAACCAACGAAACGAACCACGGGGAAGTTTGGGTTTCAGGGATGTTCGTGGTAAAAGGTTTTTTTTTTTTAATTCCGTCCGTCCCGGCTTCTCCGGCGGGGTTTGTCGCGCTCGAGAGCGAAATCCTGGTGGTTTTGGTGGTTTTGGAAGGGGGGGAACCGCCTGGGGTTCAAGGGAAATGCCCCTGGAATGGGCTCGGGGTGGGTTTTTTTTTTGGGAATCCTGCTGGGTTTAAGCTGCCAAATCCATCGTTCCCGAGCCACGTCCGGATCGTCACCGACAATTCCCCGGGTGCTGGGGAGGAGAAGAGTCCAGAGCTGAGTTTTGGGGTCTCTGCATCCACCAAACCCCAAAAAAGAGATCCACCAAGAGAGCTCCCCGCTCCTCCGAGTCCTTCTCCAGATCCACCTGGGCTTTCCTTCCCAGCCTTCCCAGGAATTTCTTTTTGTGCCGGAAAAAAAGAAGGAGAAATCCCATTTCCCGCTGGAAAAAAAGGAGAAATCCCATTTCCCGCCGGAAAAAAAGGAGAAATCCCATTTCCCGCCGGGTGACCTCCCACAGAGCCCCCCCCCAAAAACTGCAAATCTCCCCCCAAAAACTGCAAATCTCCCCCCAAAATTGCAAATATCCACACCTGCCAACGCCCCTCCAGGCCCCGCTGCCCCTCTCCAAAACAACAACAAACCAGAAAAAAATCGGAAAAAAGTGGAAAAAATCAGGATGAGAGAGGCCTCAGCACCACAAAGGGTTGAGGAAATTTTTTTTTTTTTTGGGGGGGGGGAAAACGCCTCAATTCCCCTTTTTTTCCCCCCCACCCAAATCTCCAAAGAGAGGAAGAAAGAGTTGACAGGTCTGAATATTTCCCTTCCTCCGCTTCTGCCGAGGCCGGATTTTCTTCCATTTGAAGGGGTTGGTTTTTTTTGGGGGGGGTTGGTTTTTTTTTAGGGTTCACGAGCAGAAAAAAAAAAATACAAAAGAAGCAATGGGAGAAGTCCTGAGCTTCTTTCCTCCTCTCCTCTGGAGCACAGGTGAAAACAGGGTATCTTTGAACAGAGGGAATGTCCTCCCACGGGAGCAGAGGCCACCTGGATTCCCCGGGATTCGCTGATGCTTCCCTGCCTGGACATCTTTGTTGCACTTAGAGTTTACATAGAATGGGTATTAAAAAATAATAATAAAAAAAATAATAATTAAAAAAAAAAAGAAAAAAAAAAGCCACAAAAACAACTTTGAAGGGCTCCCAGCCCCGTCGAGGCGCCCTTCAGTTAGGTGTGTGTTCTGGTGAACATTCAGATGTATTTATTGGTTAGAGCCAGTTGAAAATATTTTCCTTTTTTTTGGTGTTGTTTTTTTATTTTTTTCCTTTTTTTTTTGTATTATTTATCCGCCCCCCCCACCCCACCCTACCAAACCATGTATTTATATGAGGGAAAAACAAGATGAAAAAAAAAAAAAAACAACAAAAATAAAAAGGAAACGGTACTTTTTTTTTTTTAAAGTATTTCCTTCCCAGAAAAAAAAAAAAAGAAAAGAAAAAAAAAAAAAAAAAAGGAAAAAAAAAAGCGGAAAAAAGATTTTAAAAAGAACAATAATTTAAAAAAAAAAGAGAAAAAAAGGACGTTGTGTTCCCCCTTGTCACTGTACCACGAGCTTCTTTTAGTTCTTGTAATTTAGGGAGAGCCAGTAGTTTTCTGTTACCTTGGTACTTCTGAGTAATGTAATTAGTTCTACTGGAGGCATGAGAGCAGAACCAGGCTGTAATTGTTTAGTCCTGAATTAGAAGAATTTCATAGCGAAATCCCTCCCCTCCCGCCCCCCCCTCCTCTCCGCAGCTCTTCTCTTTGTTCTTACAGTAGAGTTCTTTTCTCCCCTCTCGCTTCAAGGGTTGTCTGGTGAACAATTCCTGAATAAACTTTTTTCTTTTTTTTTTTTTTTCTTTTTTTTTTTTCCTGTTCTCGATTTTTGATCTCGTCCTAGCCGGTGGGAAAAAAAAATAAAATAAATAAAATAAAAATTTAAAAAAAAAATGAGGATTTGAGGGGAAATCTCCCCAAGGATGGGGAGATGGGAAGCAAGGAGAGGGATGGAGAGTGGAGTTTGGGGTGAAATCCTGGGAATTCGGGAGCCCACAAAGAGGGATCACGTGGCGCCCAGGGCCGGGCTGCCATTGGAGAGGGAATGAAAACAAAGGAAAAAGGGATTAATCATGGAAAAAAAAATCAACAACAACAACAAAAACAAAACACACAAAAAAAAACCAACAAGGAGAGAGAGAGAAAAAAATAATAAAAAAGAAGAAGAAAATGTGAAAATGGCCCAGAGTTTCCATCCGGGGCCTTGGGAAGTGAAGAGGGATGAAATCGATGATTTCTCCTCTTATTTAATTGAAAATGAAATCGTTGGATGGTGGCAAAAATAACAACGGGGTTGTTTCCGAGCGGTGAGTGCGGGGCGCTCAGGCAGAGCCCACCCGGGCATCCCCAATTTTCATTAAAAAAGGGGAAAAAACCCAAATAAAAAAACCCAGAAATCGCGAAAGCGAAGAAGGGAGAAGATCCCTGGGCCAGCAGCGAAGGCAGGCGGGAGGAGCCCGTGAATAATTCGCTTTTTCTGCTCTAAAGCCCGAAGAAAACTCCAATTAAAGCAGCCGGGGGCAATAAAAGTTTTATGGGAAGGGGCTGGGAAGGCTGGGGGTGAGGAGGAGGAGGAGGAGGAGGAGGAGGAAGAGGAGGGGAAGGTCCCCTCCGGAGGGAAGGAGAGGAGGATTTGGGATTTTTCCTTGCGGCCGTGAGAAAAGGGTGGAAAAGCTGGAAAAGGTACCCAAAAAAACAAAAAAAACAAAAACAAAAAAAAAGGGGGAAAAAAAAAGGGGGGAGTGCTGTAGAAGAAGCACTTGGGGTTTATATTTTTGTGCTTTTTATATTTATTTTTTATGTATTTTTATGTTTTATGTCTTTTATTTTATGTGTTTTAATATATTTTATGGGTATATAATATAATATAATGTAATATAATATCTAATAATAATATAATATCTATATATTATATTATATATAAAGAATATCTATAATATATTATAGATACATCGTGTATATAATATATTGTATATTATATTATATTATATTATATTATATTATATTATATATATTATATATCATATATTTTGTATTTTCTAGCCTGTATCCTATATTTTGCATAGCATATTTTATTTTATTTTTTTTTACATTTTGCATCCTCTGGCCTACACAATATGACAGATTTTACACATAACATATAGTTTGTTTTTAATATTTTAGACGTTTTACATTTGCTTCATTTTTTTATCCACCTCTGTGCGCGGCCAGGATAAACCCCCGAGGGATTAAAAAAAATAAAAATAATAATTAAAAAAAGAAATCTTAGGCGGAGAAACGAGGCCGAGCTCTGCTCCCTCCTCATAAACCGAGTTCCAGGTTAATAATTACGGGGTAGTAATTAGGGGTTAATAATTACAACCCCATAAATAACGGGATGGCCGAGAATCCCTTCCTTCCCCTGCCAGGAACAATTTCCCACCCTGGCCTGGGAAATATTTCTAATTATTTAATTGATTTCTCATTTCAAAAGCACAAAAAAAACCCCAAAAACCAAACCCGCGCGGGGCTGGGTCGGGATCAGCGATTTCTCGCTTTCCCCCCCGCTTCCCATTCCCACATTTTTTAATTTATTTTTTATTTTTTTAATTTTTTTTTTCTCTCCCGGGCGCCATGTTGTGCCAGGGATTCCCAGGAAATGGTTAAAATCAGGGAAAACGGAAAAAAAAAAATCCAATTCCGGGGCGCCGACTCCGTTTCCTCCCATTCCCGACTGCCTGGAGGGGCGGCTTTAAATTCATTTTCATTTTCTCCCTCTTTCCTTTCCTCCCTCTTTTCATTTTCCCCCCTCTTTTCCATTTTTCCCTCTTTTCATTTTTTCCTCTTTTCATTTTCCCCTATTTTCATTTTTTCCTCTTTTTATTTTTCCCTCTTTTCATTTTTTCCTCTTTTCATTTTTCCCTCTTTTCATTTTCCCCTATTTTCATTTTTTCCTCTTTTTATTTTTCCCTCTTTTCCATTTTCCCCTCTTTTCATTTTTCCCTCTTTTCATTTTCCCCTATTTTCATTTTCCCCTCTTTTTATTTTCTCCTCTTTTCATTTTTTCCTCTTTTTATTTTCCCCTTTTTTTTTTTTTTTTTTTTTTTTTTTTTTTTAATTTCTCTTTTTCCCCCCCTGCAGCTCCAAGTGTGAGCCAAAAGCAGAAACTTTTCTCGGGAAGAGTTTTGCATCCCAAACCCTTCCCTCTCCATCCCTGGAAAAGCGGGAACAAAGCCCGGCAACCCCAAAACATCCACTTTGAACCGCTCAGAAACCCGAATATTTTCTTTTTACTCATCCATCCTTAAGATTAAACAGATTTCTCCGTGGGTTTGACAAGCGAGCTCGCGAAATATTCCAGGAAAATTCGTTTGGGGCATGGTGGTTTTATTTTTTTTTTAAATTTTTTTTTAATTATTATAATGATTCCCTTTACCCTCCCTTGCTAAATGAGCTTCAGATTTATTCCGCTTTATTCCCAAAGCCTCCCCACCCACGCAGATGCTTGAAGTGACAAAAGTTTCCAGGCTTCTCCCTGCGGGAACGGAGCCTCCCGCTCCCTCCCGCCTGCGGGAACTGCAGCTCCAAAAACATCCCCCTCCCCAAAATAAAAATTAAAAATAAATTTAAAAAAAATCTCCTTTTCCACCCCCTCCAGGCAGATTAATTTTTTTTTTTTTTAATTTTGAGTTTCTACCCCTCGAAACCCCTCGGGCTGAAGTTTATAAATCTTAAAAAAAAAAAAAAAAAAAAAAAAAAAAAAAAAAAAAAAAAAAGAATCCTCGGTGGCCCAAGCGGGAATTTCTTTGCTGAGTGAGTCAGGGCCGAGCTGTCAAAAGGCTTTGGGAGGAAAAGATTGATGGTTTCTCTCTCTTCTTTTCGGGTTGTGTGGACCCGGGGGCGCTTTAAAGAGGGGGAAAGAAAGGCGGGGGGGGGGGGGGGAAAGAGAAAAAAAGAAAAAGAAAAAGAAAAAGAAATCTTGGGAAATGACTTTTTCGTTTTATTTCTTTATTTTTTAAACTCTGGAAGTGGCGCTGCCTGTTGGGAGAAAGGCGGGCGAGGGGGGAAAGAGCTGGGAAGGGAGAAACGCGATTTGGGAGCCACCCGTGACCTTAAAAACGCGTTTGGCCTTTCAGGAAAGCGCCGAGCGCGCATTGAGCGCGGCTCGGGAAGGAGAAGGATGAGGCTGCTCTTGAAAAGTCATTTCAGCCGGGAAATCGGGCGGGTTGAGCTGAACTCGACTGAAAACTCGCTCGGTTTCGCAGCCGGAGTGAAACGCGAGCTCCGGGGCGGGGGGGGAAACACCGAGCGAGGTGGGAACAGGAGCCGGGATCCAGCTGGGAATGGCCGGGAGGGAGGGAGGGGAGGGGAAAAATCCCCTTTTCCCACAGCTGGGAAGCGCTGGGGAGCGCCGGGGGCTGGGGGGGCACCGGGAACAGGCAGGGAACGGGCGGGGAATGGGGGACAGGGAGAGTTGGGAAGGGACAGGGAGGACAGGGAGGGCAGGACAGGGAGCATCAGGCAGGATGGGCTGGGAATGAGGGAGAGGGAACCTCGGGAAGGGTCAGGGAGCGTTGGGAAGGGACTGGGAGAGAGGACAGGGAACATCGGGAACATCAGGCAGGATGGGCTGGGAAAGCAGGAGAGGGAAGGTCGGGAAGGGCCAGGGAGGACAGGGAACATCGGGAAGGGACTGGGAACATGGGGAAGGGTGAGGAGCAGAGGCAGGACGGGCGGGACAGGGAGCATCGGGAGGGACAGGGAGCGTCGGGAAGCACAGGCAGGGCACGGAGCACGGGCAGGACGGGCAGGGAGAGCTGGAGAGGGAACACGAGGAAGGGCCGGGAAGGCGAGGAAGGGCCAGGAAGGCAGGCAGGCGGTGAGGGCAGGAGGGGCAGGGCGGGGAGCACGGGCAGGGAAAGCGGGACAGGCAAGACCGGGAGGGTCCGGGAGGGTCAGGGAGAGCAGGGCAGGGAGCGTGAGGAAGGGCAGGGGAGACGAGAAGGGCTGGGAAGCGCAGGGAGGGGAAGAAGGGCAGGGAGGGCAGGGGAGGACGGGCAGGATGGGGAGCACCAGGCGGGACAGGGAGCATCAGGAGGGACAAGGAGGGAGCAGACTCAGGGCAGGTAGGACAGGGGACATCAGGCAGGACCAGGAACTCCAGGAAAAGGAGCACCGGGCAGGACGGGGAGCAGCGGGAAGGGAAGGGAAGGGAAGGGAAGGGAAGGGAAGGGAAGGGAAGGGAAGGGAAGGGAAGGGAAGGGAAGGGAAGGAAAGGAAAGGAAAGGAAAGGAAAGGAAAGGAAAGGAAAGGAAAGGAAAGGAAAGGAAAGGAAAGGAAAGGAAAGGAAAGGAAAGGGGAAAAAGGAAAAAGGAAAAAGCAGCATCTCCCTGCCCACACCCCACAGCCAAGGAACGATGTCCATTATTCCGGGGTGCTGCTGGCTGCTGTTGGCTTTCCCGGGCTCCCCCCCTGTCTCTCCCCGCTGTGATTTTGGTTGAGTTTGGGGTTGTTTCCATCAATTCGAGGCAATCGCGCTCTCCGTTCGCCGCCAGGCCCCGCCCGCCATGGCCCACGTGACGGGCCCGGGCCGAGCCCGGCGGAGCAGGGAGAGCCCCCCGCGCCCCGCTTATCAGCGATATCGCGATTTACAAACAGCCCCGGGACCGTCATCATCCCCGCCATCAAACACCCCGGCCCGCCGATCGCGCTCTCTCTCCCTCTCCCCCTCCTCCTCCTTCCTCCTCCTCCTCCTCCTCCCTCCCCCGCCTCCCCTCCCGCTTTTTAAAGCGCGGGCCCTGGCAAAAGCCATGAATTTTGAATTTGAGAGGGAGATCGGGTTTATAAATAGCCAGCCTTCGCTCGCTGAGTGCCTGACGTCTCTCCCCGCTGTCCTGGAGACATTTCAAACTTCATCAATCAAGGACTCGACGTTAATTCCTCCTCCTCCTCCTCCTCCTCCTCCTTTGGAGCGGAGCCTCCTCCGGAGCGCGGCTCCGTGCTCGGGCCCGGGCAGCGCCGGCCATGGCCCGCGGCCCCCGGCAGCGCCTTTCCCGTGGATGAAGGAGAAGAAATCGGCCAAGAAACCCAGCCAGGCTCCGTCCTCCTCTTCCTCCTCTTCCTCCCCGCCGTCCTCCTCCTCCTCCTCCTCCTCGCCGCCGCTGCCCTCCGCAGGATCTCCCGCAGGTCGGTACCGCCGGGACCGGGGGAGGGGATCCCCCCCATCCTCCCCGATTTAAAAAAAAATAAATAAAAATATCGAATCGGCCTGGCCTCGCCCCCCAGAACCCCGGGCCCGGCCCCCGGGGAGGCTCCGCCGGGGTGGTGTCACCGGGGGATGTTCCCCAAGCCCGGGGGGTTCTGCTGCCTCCTCCCTGCCCCCAATAATAATAATAATAATGATAATAATGATAGTAATAATAATAGTAATAATAATAATAATAATCAACAACCCCAAATTGCATCAACTTTCTCCAAAGCCGACAGGGAGAAGGGAATGGGGACAGTTTTTGCAAATCCGTGCTGCATTTTTATTTTTTTTACAGTCTAAGGAAAAAAAAAAAAAAAGAAAAAGAAAAAGAAAAAAGAAAAATCAAAGACAACAAAGTCCCCAGAGGAGCGGGGAAGAGGAAAATGGGTGGGGAAGGCGGGGGCTGCTGCCGGCAGGGTGGGGAGGGGAAGGAGCCGGGGCCGGTCCTACAAAAATGGAATTATCGCAGCCCCCAAAGCGCCCCCGAGACCCCTCCCCAGATAAAGGAGCGGCCTCTCTGCCGGGGGGAGCCTCCTTCCCTCGGGATGGAGCCTTGGAGGAGCAATCCCGGGATTTCCAGGGGAAATCGGGCAGGGCAAGGGCGGACACCGGAGCTCATTGGTCCGCGGATAAAAACAAAAAACAAAACAAAACAAAAACAAATTAAATAATGAAATCAAAGTACCGGGAAAGAGTAAAAAAAAAAAAAAGAAAAAAAAAAGAGAGAATTAAAAAAAGGAAAGAACGGTTTGAAATTCCCTTTATCCGGCAGAGAGGGGAAGGCTCTAAAGGGAGAGGCCAGGGAGCAAAATCCCTTCTCCTGCCGAGGCCAAAGCCATTCCCGACCCTCCTCCCGAGCGGGAGCAGTTGGTTGAACATCTTCACCCCTCTGGCAGCACCCGCTGGAGCGAGGGGGGGACCCCTCCCAGCTCTCGGGGACCCCTCCGAGCCTCGGTGACTGCTCCAAACTCTCGGGGACCCCTCCGAGCTCTCAGGGACCCCCCCCCCCCCCCCAAACTCTCTGTGACCCCTCCAAACTCTCGGGGACCTCTCCAAACTCTCTGTGACCCTTCCAAGCTCGCAGTGCCCCCTGAGCTCCCGGTGTCCCCCCAGCCCCCGGTGCCCCCTCAGCCCCCGGTGCCCCCCGCGCTCCCGGTGCCCCCTCCAAACTCTCGGTGATCCTTCCAAGCTCCCAGTTCCCCCAGAGTTCCCGGTGCCCCCGAGCCCCCAGTGACTCCCGAGCCCCCGGTGCCCCCGAGCTCCCGGTGCCCCCCAGAGCCCCCAGTGCCCCCCCAGCCCCCGGTGACTCCCGAGCCCCCGGTGCCCCCTCCAAACTCTCGGTGACCCTTCCAAGCTCCCGGTCCCCCCAGAGCTCCCGGTCCCCCCAGAGCTCCCGGTGCCTCCCGAGCTCCCGGTGCCCCCCTAAACTCCCGGTGCCCCACAGCTCCCGGTGCCCCCCGACCCCCCGGTGCCCCACAGCTCCCGGTGCCCCCCTAAACTCCCAGTGCCAGCTGAGCCCCCGGTAACCCCCCAGCCCCCGGTGCTCCCCCAGCCCCCGGTGCCCCCGGTGTCCCCCAGAGCCCCCGGTGCTCCCCCAGCCCCCGGTGCCCCCCTAAACTCCCGGTGCCCCCCCGACCCCCGGTGCCCCCTCAGCCCCCGGTGCCCCCCGCGCCCCCGGTGCCCCCCGAGCCCCCGGTGCCCCCTCAGCCCCCGGTGACCCGCAGCCCCCGGTGCCCCCCGAGCCCCCAGTGCCCCGCAGCCCCCGGTGACCCGCGGTTCCCTTGCAGAGGCGGCGGAGGGCGGCGGCCCGCGGCGGCTCCGCACCGCTTACACCAACACGCAGCTGCTGGAGCTGGAGAAGGAATTCCACTTCAACAAATACCTGTGCCGGCCGCGGCGCGTGGAGATCGCGGCGCTGCTGCAGCTGAGCGAGCGGCAGGTCAAGGTCTGGTTCCAGAACCGCCGCATGAAGCACAAGCGGCAGAGGCGGCACCAGGAGCCCCCCGACCCCCGGGAGACCCCCCCGGCCGGCCCGGGGGAGGGCAGCGAGCCCGAGGAGGCGGCGGTGGCTGCGGAGCTCCGAGGGACGGCGGGGGAGTCGCTGGCGGAGCTGGGTTTGTTCCCGGCCGAGCCGGGCTTGGAGCTTTCCCAGGGGGTTTCGCCTCCTGCCGGGGCCCTGGAGAGCCCCCTGCGCTTCTCCGAGGAGGAGCTGGAGCTGTTCAGCAGCGCGCTCTGCACCATCGACCTGCAGCACTGGGGCTGGCACTGACCGGGGGGCGGCCCCGAAAGGAGGGGAACCCCCCAAAGTGGTCCCAAAAGGAAGGGAATCCCCCCAAAATCGGTCCTAAAAGAAAGGGAATCCTCCTAAAACCGGCCCTAAAAGAAAGGGAACCCCCATCAAAAGCGGTCCTAAAAGAAAGGGAATCCCCCCAAAGCGGCCCCAAAAGAAAGGGAATCCCCCCAAAGTAGTCCTAAAAGGAAGGGAATCCTCCCAAAGCGGTCCAAAAAGAAAGGGAATCCTCCCAAAACCGGCCCTAAAAGAAGGGGAACCCCCATCAAAAGCGGTCCTAAAAGAAGGGGAACCCCCCAAAGCAGTCCTAAAAGAAAGGGAATCCTCCCAAAACCAGCCCTAAAAGAAGGGGAAACAGCTCCCCAAAACCGGCCCTAAAAGAAAGGGAACCCCCATCAAAAGCGGCCCCAAAAGAAGGGGAACCCCCCAAAGTGGTCCTAAAAGAAAGGGAACCCCCCAAAGCGGCCCCAAAAGAAGGGGAACCCCCCAAAGCGGTCCTAAAAGAAAGGGAATCCTCCCAAAAGCGGCCCTAAAAGAAGGGGAACCCCCCAAAGCGGTCCTAAAAGAAAGGGAATCCTCCCAAAAGCGGCCCTAAAAGAAGGGGAAACAGCTCCCCAAAACCGGCCCTAAAAGAAAGGGAACCCCCATCAAAAGCGGTCCTAAAAGAAGGGGAACCCCCCCAGAAGGAGAAACAGCCCCCCAAAATCGGCCCCAAAAGAAGGGGAACCCCCCCAAAGCGGTCCTAAAAGAAAGGGAATCCTCCTAAAATCGGCCCTAAAAGAAGGGGAAACAGCCCCCCAAAATCGGCCCCAAAAGAAGGGGAACCCCCCCAAAGCGGTCCTAAAAAAAGAGGAAGGGGAATCCCTCCAAAATCAGCCCTAAAAGAAAGGGAACCCCCATCAAAAGCGGTCCTAAAAGAAGGGGAACCCCCCCCCCAGAAGGAGAAACAGCCCCCCAAAATCGGCCCCAAAAGAAGGGGAACCCCCCAAAGCGGTCCTAAAAAAAGAAGGGGAACCCCTCCAAAATCGGCCCTAAAAGAAAGGGAACCCCATCAAAAGCGGTCCTATAAAAAGGGGAATCCCCCCCAAAATCGACCCCAAAAGAAGGGGAATCCCCCAAAGCGGTCCTAAAAGAAGGGGAACATCCCCCCCCCCCAGAAGGAGAAACAGCCCCCCAAAATTGGCCCTAAAAGAAGGGGGATCCCCCTCCCAAATCCACCCCAAAAGAAGGGTTCTCACCCCAAAATCTGCCCCAAAAGAAGAGGGGGCTCAGCCCGCACCCTCCCCCCGCCCCCCATCCCACCCGGACCTTTGGGGCCGCCAGCCCGGCCACTGCCAGCCCCCCAAAATCTCTGCTGAGAGGAGGAGGGACTCCCCAAAATCTGCCCTGGAAAGGAGGGAGAACCCCAAAATCTGCCCGGAAAGGAGGAAAAACCCCAAAATCTGCCCAGAAAGGAGGGGAAACCTCCAAAATCTGCCCGGAAAGGAGGAGGGACCCCAAAATCTGCCCGGAAAGGAGGGTTCTGACCCCCAAATCTGCCCTAAAAAGAAGGGGAACCCCCCCAAATCCACCTGGAGCCGCCTCCTCCCACTTCCGTCTCCAAGCTCCGTGAGACCCGACCCGCCCTCCCAAAATTTATTCCAGAAGGAGAATTTATTCCAGTTTTGCTAAAAACGCAGGTATTTCTCCCCGGTTTTATTTATTTTTATTCCCTCCCCGTTATTTATTTCCGGTACTTCTCAGGCACGGCGGAGATGTCAGCCCTCGAGAGAAAATAAAAAAATAAAAATAAAAATAAAAATAAGAATTTTTAAATCCTCCCCGGCGACTTTCTCAGGAAATCAGAGCGAGACTTTTAAGATTTCGTAAGGAAATGAAATTTAAAATGAATAAACGAAGGAATCAGGGGAATTTTTTTCCTTCCTCTCTTTTTTTTTTTTTTATTTTTTTTTACGTTTTAGGTGTAGATTATTTATTCAAATCCTTTCGTAGCAAAGGGCAAATTATTTATTGTATATTATTTTCATAGAGTAAATAAACATCTTTATAAAACCGACAAACGCGTGTTTGCTCCGGATTTCATTCCAAAAAACTCCCTTTCTTTCCTTTTTTTTTATTTATTTGTTTTTGTTTGTTTCCCTCCATAAATCACTCGCAATGAGGTTTCAGAATCTCCTCGTGTGCCCTGAGAGGAGACAAAAGAAATCACTCCCGACCAACATTTCCAGGGAAATATTTCCTTCCTTCGGTTCGGCTTTAATTTTCTTTTTTTTTAATTTTTTTTTTCCTCGAGCTTGATGTTTGTTTGTTGGTTTATTGATTATATTAAATCGAAAAGGTGACTACTTTTTTTTTTTTTTCCCTAATTTTAATGTTCCCTGTTCTATTTGGCTGACGGAGGGAAATCCTCTCCTTTAAGAAAAAAAAAAAACCATAAAAACAAAAACAAAACAAACGAAACCCTCAAAGCCACAAGAAAAAAAAAATAAATCCAAACGTTCCCCCCTCAAAAAAAAAAAAAAAAAAAAAAAATTAAAAAAATCCCCAAAAGAGCACAAAAAAAAGGGGATAAAGGGATGGGAAAAAAAAAAATCCCAACACAAAGGCGGCGCGGAGCCCACGCGAATTCCGGGGCCGGTCCCGGCCTCCCACATCCCGCCCTTCATCCCCATCCTCCTCCTCCTCCTCCTCCTCCTCCTGCTCCTCTTTTCTCTCCCAGCACAGAAACCGCCGCGGTTTGAAACGTCCCGAGCTGCAAAAAAAAAAAAAAAAAAATTAAAAGAAAAAATTTTTTAAAAATTTAAAAAGGGAGGATTTGGAGTGAAAGCTCAAAAAAAAGAAAAATCCCCCAAAATCCACACGGGGAGGGCGCTTGGGTGCCCAGATAAACCCGGGAGGAGGAGGAGGAGGAGGGGTAAGAGCTGGGCCTTTTTTTATTTTTATTTTTATTTTTAATTTTAATTCCTTTTTTCTCCTTTTTTTTTTTTAATTCCCCAACCCCCCCCCGGCTCCGCCATCTCCCGCCAGGATTTCTGCTGATCCCTTCCAAATCTCAGGGTTTTTACCCCAAAACTCATCCCTTTTTTTTGGGCAGGGGGGTGAGGGGGAGGTTTCCCTTGGGGGCTTGGGGGTTCCCCAAATTTTGGGAGGGGTCCGGGAGGGGTTGGTGCCGAAGGAGAACCCGGGGGGGTGGGAAATGGGGGGCGGGGGGGACCCTAAAAATGCACAGAGGGACCCAGGGGCCTCCCCGGACCCTTTCATCTTTTAAAATAATAATAATAAAAAAATTAAAATTAAAAAAATTCCTTCAGCAAAAGGCCCAGGGCTCCCGTTCTGCTTCTGCCGCCTTTGGGGTGTCGCCCCCCCCAGGGGATTTTTTTGGGGTTGAATTCGGTGTTTTCAGCGCCTGGGTGGGGTCGTGTCCATCCCCCCCGCCGCATCTCCCTCCTCAGGGAGCGCTTGGAGTGCGGGGAAACTTCGGATTTTATTTTTTTATTATTATTATTTTATTTTATTTGGGGTTAAAAGCGGCAGAGCCGGGCTTGGGCTGGCACTCCGGGCAGGAAAAAAAAACAACACAGAAAGAAAAACAAAACAAAAAAACAAAAGAACCAAAAAACCAAAAACCAAAACAAAACCAACCAACCAACCAACCAACCAAAAAAAAAAAAAAAAAAAAAAAAAAAAAAAAACCACAAAAAACACCAAAACCCAAAACAAAAGAAACCAAAAAAAAAAAAAAATTAACCCAAACCAAAAAGAAGGACTGAAATGGAAATAAAGGCAGCAAAGGCCGGACAGATGTTTTCGGAGCCCGCCGGGGATGATCCCTGGCTAACAAAGAGGAGCAGGGGCCGATTTTACCGCCACGTTTTTATTCCGAATATTCCCCTCCCTTCCCCAAATCATCTCTCCCGGCTCTTTTGGCCCGGAACCGGGCGGCGATTCCCGAACCCGGCCGGGGAAAAGGCGGCGGGGCCGGGCTGGGGTTGGGGTTCCCCGCGTTCCCCGTTCCCCGTTCCCCGTTCCCCGTTCCCCGTTCCCCGTTCCCCGGCCCCTTCCCCGGCGGCGCCCGGAGCTGCGGGGGCCGCGCTCGGTTCCGCGTCCCCGCCCGGAGCCCCCCGGGAGCGGAGCCCCGCAGAGATTAAAAACAACAAAAAAAAAAGCGATTCATTTTGGGGTTTTTTGGGGTTTATTTGATATTCCCGGGGCTGCTGGAAGGCGCTGGGCGGCCGCAGGGGCACTGCCAGGGCTTGGCTATCAAAGCGCCATTTGTGCGCGGGTTTCTCCTCCTCTTCCTCCTCCTCCTCCTCCTCCTCCTCCTCCTCCTTCTCCTCCTCCTCCCGTTCTTCAAAGGAATCCCGCCCTTCTGCTCTTCTTCATCCCCATCCCGCTCTCCTCTTCTTCCTCCTCTTCATCTGCATCCTCATCCCTGCCTCCACCTCCTCTTCTTCATCTCCATCCCGCTCTCCTCCTCCTCTTCCTCCTCCTCCTCCTCCTCCTGCTGTTCTTCAAAGGAATCCCGCCCTTCTCCTCTTCATCCCCATCCCGCTCTCCTCCTCCTCCTCCTCTTCCTCCTCCTCCTCTTCCTCTCTGTCCCCATCCCTCCCTCCCTCCTCCTCCTCTTCCTCCTCCTCCTTTTCATCCTCATCCCGCTCTCCTCTTCTTCCTCCTCTTCATCTGCATCCTCCTCCCTGCCTCCTCCTCTTCTTCATCTCCATCCCGCTCTTCTCCTCCTCCTCCTCCTCCTCCTGTTCTTCATCTCCATCCCCGTCCCTCCCTCCCTCCTCCTCCTCCTCCCCCCCATTCCCATTCCCTCGGGGAGCAGGGAATGGGAGGCTCGGCCCTGCCCGGGGATGGTTTTTTTGGGGTCTTTGGGCCCCTCCAGGGACGGCGCCTCCTTTACCCAGATTAAAAAAAAAAAAAAAAAGAGGGGAAAAAATTAAAATTAAAATTAAAATTAAAATTAAAATTAAAATTAAAATTAAAATTAAAATTTCCACGCTCGCATCTGCTTCGGCCTGAAAATGAGGGGAATTGTCCCCAAAGCGGAGGATTGTCACATTTACACCCCCTTCGGCCCAAAAAAGGAGGGGAATTGTCCCCAAAAGTGGCGGATTCCCACGTTTCCGTGCCCTTTTCCCGTGGGGAAGGCAGGAGGGGAAGGGCGAGGGAGGGGACAGGAGGGGACAGGAGGGGACAGGAGGGGACAGGAGGGGACAGGAGGGGACAGGAGCACAGGGATGGGAGAGGAGTCTCCAACCCCCCTCCCTCCCCCCTCAATTAACCCCAAATGGACACAAATCGCTAATGAGGGCAAGGAAAGGGGTCCCCAAAGCCCCCCAAAGTGAACCCCGGGCCCCCATCTATAGAAACCCCAGATGAGGGGTGGGAAAGGGGTCCCGGCCCCCCCAAATCCCACCCTGAGCCCCCATCGGTACAAACCCCGCATCAGGGCAAGGAAAGGGGTCCCAAAGCCCCCCCAAAATGAACCCAAACCCTTCACGGACACAAATCCCAAAGGAGGGATGGAAAAGGAGTCCCAAAACCCCCAAACCGAACCTCGATCCCTCATGGATACAAATCCCAAAGGAGGGAAAAGGGGTCCCAAAGGCTCCCAAATGAACCCAAACCCCTCACGGACACAAATCCCAAAGGAGGGATGGAAATGGGGTCCCAAAGCCCCTAAACCGAACCTCGATTCCCCATCGATACAAATCCCAAAAAAAGGGATGGAAAAGGGGTCCCAAACCCTCCAAATCGAATCCCGATCCCCCATTGATACAAATCCCAAAGGAGGGATGGAAAAGGGGTCATAACCCCCCCCAAATCCAACCCCAATCCCCCAACGATACAAATCCCAAAGGAGGGAAAAGGGGTCCAGGCCCCCCCAAATCGAGCCCCGATCTCTCATGGACACAAATCCCTAATGAAGGATGGAAAAGGGGTCCCAACCCCCCCAAATCCAACCCAAATCCCTCATGGATACAAATCCCAAAAAAGGGATGGAAAAGGGGTCCCCAAACCCCCCCAAACCGAGCCCCGACCCCCCACCGGTGCCAGCCCCTCCCCAGGCCCGGTGAGGCGTTCCCGGCCCCGGAGCAGCCGCGGAACAAACGGGAGCTCCGCGCTCCTCGCCGCCGCCAGCAGCGGGGCCCTGCGGATTTGTCCTGATTAGCCAGACTGAAACGTCGGGCGGAGCTGAAATAGTCAATAAAATCTGAATTATTGAACTGCTGCGAGATGCCGCCCTTAGGCCGGGACCATCCTTTTTTTTTTTCTTCTTCTTCTTTTTTTTCTTTTTTTTTTTTTTTTCTTTTCTTTTTCCTTTTTCTTTTTCTTTTTTCTTCTTTTTTTTTTAATTTTTTATTTTCTTTTTCCTTTATCTTTTTTTTTTTCTTCTTTTTTATTTTTTTCTTTTTTTCTTTCTTTCCTTTTTTTCTTTTTTTTCTTTTTTTTCTTTTTTTCCTTTTTTCTTTTTTTTTCTTTTTCTTTTTCTTTTCTTTTTTCTTTTTCTTTTTTTTCCTTTTTTCCTTTTTTCTTTTTTCTTTTTCTTTTTTCTTTTTTCTTTTTTTTTTTACCCTCTTCAAAACGTCAAAAAAACAAATTTCGGTGCGGGGGGAGGCGGATTTTTTTCGCCGGCGCTGCCCCTGCTGCTCCGCGCAATCGGAGGGCGTTTATTAAAAGGGAATTAAGCGGATTAAATAGCCGGGGCTGATATGCAAATGATATGCAAATGAGCGGCCGCGGGGGCTGCTGAGGGAATAAAGATGGATTTTGGGGCTGCTGCGGGAGCGGGGGATCCGAACCCCCGGAGCCCCCGGAGCCCCCGGAGCCCCCCGGGAGCAGCGGAGGAGTTGGATCCGAACATTCCCGGGGAGCGGCCGGGCGGGATCGGGCCTGGGAGGCGCGGGGAGCTCGATTCTGCCGGGAATTCTGCTGATTTTTGGGGAAATTCTCCCGGGAATTGTGCTGGTTTTTGGGGGATTCTCCTGGGAATTGTGCTGGTTTTTGGGGTAATTCTCCCGGGAATTGTGCTGGTTTTTGGGGATTCTCCCTGAAATTCTGCTGGATTTGGGGGATTCTCCCTGGAATTGTGCTGGGTTTTGGGGATTCTCCCTGAAATTGTGCTGGTTTTGGGGGATTCTCCCGGGAATTCTGCTGGGTTTTGGGGATTCTCCCGGGAATTGTGCCGGATTTTGGGGATTCTCCCGGGAATTGTGCTGGTTTTTGGGGGATTCTCCCGGGAATTGGGCTGGTTTTGGGGATTCTCCCGGGAATTGGGCTGTTTTTGGGGATTTCCCTCTCTCCCCCGGCACCGGTTCGGAGTTTTCCACCTGGCCCCGCTCTCTCCGGGTTGCTCCCGGGGAGTTTTCCCCATCGGGAGCCGGGAATGGGGAGGAAAAGAGGGAAGGGGCTGCGGGTCCGGTCCCCGCGGGGCCCGGGGAGTCCCGGCTGCTGGGACCGGCGGCGGATGAAGGCGTTAATTAATTAGTTAATTAATTGATTGATTGATTGATGCTCTTGTTGGAGGGCGGGCTGAGGAGCGGGCGGAGCTGGGCCTGGATTTGGGATCTGCGGGAATCCCGATGGATTTGGGATCTGAATGAATCCCAAAGGATTTGGGATCTGAATGAATCCCGAGGGATTTGGGAACCCTGGTTGATTTGGGATCTGAGGGAATCCCAAAGGATTTGGGATCTGAATGAATCCCGAGGGATTTGGGATCTCGGTAAATCTCAAAGGATTTGGGATCTGAATGAATCCCAAGGGATTTGGGATCTGAGGGAATCCCAAGGGATTTAGGACCCCCTGGTTGGATTTGGGATTTGAATGAATCCCAAGGGATTTGGGATCTGAGGGAATCCCGAGGGATTTGGGAACCCTGGTTGATTTGGGATCTGAGGGAATCCCAAAGGATTTGGGATCTGAATGAATCCCGAGGGATTTGGGATCTCGGTAAATCTCAAAGGATTTGGGATCTGAATGAATCCCAAGGGATTTGGGATCTGAGGGAATCCCAAGGGATTTAGGACCCCCTGGTTGGATTTGGGATTTGAATGAATCCCAAGGGATTTGGGATCTGGGTAAATCTCAAAGGATTTGGGATCTGCGGGAATCCCGAGGGGTTTAGGATCTGAATGAATCCCGAGGGATTTGGGATCTGCGGGAATCCCGAGGGATTTGGGATCTGCGGGAATCCCGAGGGATTTGGGATCCGAGGGAATCCCGAGGGATTTGGGATCTGGGTAAATCCCAAGGGATTTGGGATCTGAGGGAATCCCGAGGGATTTGGGATCCGAGGGAATCCCGAGGGATTTGGGATCTGAGGGAATCCCAAAGGATTTGGGATCTGAGGGAATCCCGAGGGATTTGGGGATCTGAGGGAATCCCAAAGGATTTGGGACCCCTGGTTGGATTTGGGATCTGAATGAATCCCAAAGGATTTGGGATCTGCGGGAATCCCGAGGGATTTGGACCCCCCCAGCTCCCTGCCCGAGGGCAGCAGGTCCGGGCCCCTCCTCCCCACTCCGGTCCATTAATAAATATGCAAATGAGCCCAGTTAATGAGCCGAGCCGCGCTGCAGCCCGTGAGCGAGGCCGGTGGGATTCCCAGGGAAGCAGCACGGGATTCTCCCAGCCAGCGGAGCAGGAATTCCATCCCTAAATTTTTCCATTCTATCTGAATTATCTTTTTTTTTTTTTTTCCCCTATTTTATCCGAATTATCTGCGATTTCCAGTTTGGTGGGGTTTTTTTCTATTTTGTCTGAATCATCTTTTTTTTCCCCCATATCTCTTCCCCCCCCCCAATTTTATTTCATTTTATTGGGTTTTTTTTCAATTTATTTGAATTATCTGGGTTTTTTTCCCTCTATTTTATCTGAATTATCTGGTTTCCCCCCCATGACCTTTCCCCTCTTTTTTTCTATTTTATTTGAACCATCTCCTCTTTTCCCCCCCAATTTTTTTTCCTATTTTATTTCAATTCTCTGTTCCTTTCCCCCCCCAACACGTTTGTAACTCATCAAACCCCGCTCCCCTTTTCCTCTCCCCTCCCATCCACCAAAAAGAAAAAAAAATCCAAAAAAAACTTTAAAAAATTTAAAGAAAATCGGATTTTTCCACCTCCGCTCCAGCCGAGGCTTCGCTCAGAGGATTCCCAGGAAAAGTTTTCCCTCCGCCACTCGCGATTTTTCTCCATTTCCCGACCCCGTTTTATTTGTTTTTTTTTTTTCTTTTTCTTTTTCTTTTTTTTTTTTTTTTTAAGTTTTCCGCTCCAATTTCCTCCCAAAAACGCTGCCGGGGCCATAAATTCCTGGGACAAATCGCCCTGTCGGGAATTCCCCAAAAAAAGTGATATTTAACCCCTAAAAATTGACATTTAACCAAAAAAAGTGACATTTAAACCCCAAAAAGTGGTATTTAAACCCCAAAAAAGTGATATTTAAACCTCAAAAAAGTGATATTTAAACCCCAAAAAGTCATATTTAACCCCCAAAAAATAACATTTAACCCCCAAAAAAGTGACATTTAAACCCCAAAAAGTGATATTTAACCACAAAAAAAGTGATAACCCCCAGCCTTTTCTTGTTTTGGTGGGTTTTTTCCCTTTTTTTTCTTTTTTTTCCCCTTTTCCAGCCATAAATCATCCCCGCCTTCGAACGCCGCGCACCCGCCCGAACCCGGACCAGAGGAAATACAAAAGAGATCGAACCAGAAATCGATTTCTCGCGCCGGAGGAGCGGCTTTGGAGGCAGAGAGCTTTGGAGAACCGAAAATATTTCCCTCCGGAGCCTCTCAGCACCAGCAAAGCCGGGATCAACGAATCAATAAATCAATGGATCAATGAATCAATAAATCAATAAATCAACGAATCAATAAATCAATGAATCAATGAATCAATGAATCAATGAATCAATAAATCAATGAATCAACGAATCAATGAATCGATAAATCAACGAATCAATGAATCAATGAATCAATAAATCAATGGATCAATAAATCAATGAATCAATGAATCAGTGAATCAACGAATCAACGAATCAATGAATCAATAAATCAATGAATCAACGAATCAATGAATCAACGAATCAATGAATCAATAAATCAACGAATCAATGAATCAACGAATCAACGAACCAACGAATAAATAATGAATAAATGAATAAATGGCGAGACAGTGGGGAAAAAAATTTAATTTTTTTTTTTAATTGAAGGATGGGAGCTGCCTAAAAAAAAAATCAGATTTTCCTGGGCGGGGGGAAGGGGATTGAAAGGAGGGGGAGCTGTTGACGCCACCAGCGCTGCTGAATTTTTCTCACCAAATGTTTCCCCCCAAACGCTGTTGC